>JAGKTI010006384.1:0-12528 GCA_018397915.1 Birgus latro
TGACATTGACCCCCCTACCGCTAACTGGGGGGGGGGGGGGGTGACCCTCCTGATGTAATGAGGCATGCTATAGGATGCAGATTTGAAAGACGCACCATTAGGTTTTAGATTCATGTCGCTGACGAATTTGAAAGGAGTTGTGTCGAGAAAAAAAGGATTATTTTTTTTTTTTACATTTTTTGGGCCTGCGGCCCAATTTGACCCAAAATTTAATCAGGTGATTAGAAGGTCATTGGCCATCATCCTTGGAATTTTAGTCAAAATCGCTCCAGTAGTTTTCGCGTAAAGTGTTTCAGACATACAAAAAGACAGACAGACAAACAGACAAACCGAATGAAAACAATACCCGTCCCCGAGCCCCTCCGGGACAGGGACGTGTTAATAATTACCCAGTAGACGACAGTATTTGGCAATGGCGTTGTTGCCCAGCGCCCGCTGGCGATAACTACAGTGGTGGGACACTGGGGAACAGTTATAATGGGATGTAATCAACATGATACAAATATGAAAGTCTGAAAAGACTGGTATAATATCGATAATGGTATTCGTGAAGCAACAGTTGAACAGCCTTTACTTTTGAGTACTTTGCTGCGAAATTATCTGACAAAAGTTATACATTATATGGCGAAAGTAACTCTGCCTGGAAATTCAAACAGAATGAACTTGTAGTTCCAGACTAGAAGCTGAAGTGCAAACTTGAAGTTGCATGGGAATTAACAGTTTTTCATTTTAGAGACCTCGCAGCGCTCGCCGGCGATAGCTACAATGTTGGGACATTGGCGAGTAAATCGGCTCCTGCAGTCGAACTGAGGACGAAATTCGGAAATCGGAAAACAGGACAGTCCCCCCAACAGGCCGTTCTACGAGTGTGCCAATTTTCAGCCCAATCTCACGGGTAGTCTCCGAGAAACGATGTGGACAGGCGGAAGGACAGACGGACAGACAGGCACTGCACACACTATATTATTATCATTCGTCTTATTATTAGTATTATTGTTATTATTATTATTATTATTATTATTATTATTATTATTATTATTATTATTATTATCATCATCATCATTAACATCATCATCATCATCATCATCATCATCACTACTAAGAATATAAATACTGATACTATAAAATATTGCTACTTCTTTAAATAAGAAAAAAAAGCGGCAACAATAGTAAAATAGAAAAAAAAAATCAAAGTGAATAAGATCTAGAATCAAGGAAGAGTATGAAAATATATTACAAGAAAAGAGAGTATAAAAAGTAAGAAAAGAGAGGAAGACGTGGTGGCGGTGAGATTAATTTTTTTACATTGACACTACACAAAACCTCGACTTTCTCTCATACACACATACTCAAAAATAACACTCTCAGGTTCCCTTGTTTTAAGTTTTATGTCTCGGTTTATTTTGGTGATTTTTTTTTCTCTCTCTCTGGGTCCGTGTCTGTCATCCCATCCCTGTTCCTTTCCCTGCCCCATTCTGTCATCCCGTCCCTGTCCCTGTCCTCTCTTTGTTCCCTTCTCTGACCCAGTCCCTGTCTGTTCATGTCTCTGTCCCTGCCCTTGTCCCCGTCTCAATATCCAGTCCCTGTCCCTGCCTCAATATCCAGTCCCTGCCCTTATCCTTGCCCCTGTCCCTATCCTTTTCCCTGTCCCTGTCTCAATATCCAGTCCCTGTCCCTGCCCCTGTCCCTGTCTCAGTATCCAGTCCATTTCTCTGTCCCTGTCCCTGTCCCAGTATCCTGTCCCTGTCTGTCCGTGTCCCTGCCCCTGTCCCTGTCTCAATATCTAGTTCCTGTCCCTGTCCTTGCCCATGTCCCAGTATCCAGTCCCTGTACCTGTCCCTGTGCCTGTCCTTGTCCCTGTCTCCGTCCTTGCCTCTATTCCAATCCCTGTCGCTGATTCCGTCCTGTTGCTGTTCCTCTTCTTGCCCTTCACCGTGTGTGTTTCTCCTTCTCTCTCTCTCTCTCTCTCTCTCTCTCTCTCTCTCTCTCTCTCTCTGAAACTCCCTCGCACTCAGAAATCCACTCTTCTCTCTCAGTTTTGTCTTTCTCCACATACATTCAGCTTAACCCGCTAGTACCGTGATGTTTTTTTTACTCTGTTCTTCTGTCCGCGAGTGAATTTATTTTCCACAATAAAGACGCTCAGCAGTGAGCAGTGTTGCCTGTTGTTTTATCATTGCATACTGTATCTTTGAGTGTGTGTGTGTGTGTGTGTTTGTGTGTGTGTGTGTGTGTGTGTGTGAGCACTCTGAGAGATACTCTTTACAGGGGTTCAGTCCTTGGTGACTAATTTTTGTTACAAGTAATGATTCCTGGATCACATGCGTAAGTTAAAGTATAAGGGTTTTCTTGGTCACTTAGTTATTCCCCATTCTCTAGTTAACATTCCCATTTAATCTAGCATATATTAATTTTTACTCAATTATTGTTTAACATTATCGAGGGAAAGGTAGCGGAAATTATCACTACCGTACAGGAAAAGGCAGAAATGGGTATGGACTGACGGTGCCTTATGCTGAACTTATAACAGATGGATAACAGGGATAAGCGAGTGCCGGCTCAGAGAAGAAGTGAAACCAGAGGCAGACAGAGAACAACATGGAAGCCTGAATTTCGCAGTTTTGCTAGGTTTGGAGGAACAAGTTAACAGTCTGTCAGAGTGTACAGTGATGAGATAGCCTTTCATCTTGCAGTGGACTATTTCAGGCTGTTGATGATCATGATTAGTAAGACATGATTTCTTTCTCTTTGGTCCATGAGTCCAGTGATGAATTTTTATTTTTATTTATTTATTTATTTATTTTTGGTAAACTCCAGACGATTTTTCTCTGCTTTAGGACATATGTAGAACTAGAAGTACTCTTTATTACCTTCAACGACCACTTCACTAATTGAGATCCTTCCAGAAGATGAAAAGAACTGGCTATTGATAGTTTAATTAACATGAAAAATACGGATTCATGAAGGTACGGTATGATTTATATGATTATCCTACATTACAGCTTATATTTTTTTCTCTCTTATATATATTGTTCTCTCGCACTCATTCCTTTTCATGGACGTTCATTCTCATGCTCACGACCACTTTCACTCACCTCGCTCTTCTCTGTTGTCACTCACTCACACACGAAGTCCCTCTCACTTGCAATATCACTCCAGGTCTCAGTCATTCCTTTTTTTAACTCTAACGCTTACTCACTCTATAGGTCATATGGTTAAACTTTAAATCGAAAAGCGAAGTGCAAACCCCTAATTTTTAACTTTCATTTCTAGACGCCTGATATTATTACGTACGGTCAGCCCGCATCCCATTCTATTGAAAGCAGTCAGCAGCTATAAAAGAAGGCTAAATAAACTGCACCATCTTCAGATCCTTCAAATATCATCTTAAATAATTTGGAGTCTCCATTCCACTTTCCGGTTACAGGTTAATGCATCTTGACCCTCACTCCCCTCCATTCGAACTCATTATCTTACTCACTTACACAGCCTCTTGCATTAATGTATACATCACCATCCATTTCCTTTTATATTCATTTTTTCTAACTTGCTTCCATGCTCACTCGTTACTTTGTTCGTTCTCACTTTCTCTCAGTTTCAATCACTGTCATACTTGTTTTCATATTTTCACTTTATCGAGAACGTTCACTTCCTCTCACTCACTACATTTCTAATTATCATCTTCATTCACTGTTACTCAATACCTAACTCATTCTCAAGTATTCGCTCACACTTTCCCCCCTTCTATTCTCTCTCTCTCTCTCTCTCTCTCTCTAACACAAGTCATTTAAACCAAAGTCAGCATTTCCTTCGAAATCTCCAGGAAACAGTTTCAAACTTTAGATATGTGTCAGAAAGAAGAGATTAATTAATGCTATACTTATATTAATCGTCCGGTTAATACAATATTCCGTAGTGGCAAACAAAGGACGTAAAAGACGTAATTGCAGTGAAATGATTATATAAAGATAAAAAAGTAAAAATAAGGAAAAAGGGAGAGGAGCAGAGTAAGAGAAATGGACGGTCATACTTCTTCCGTTTTCCGCAATTGCTTTTTCTAATTTTCCTACCTTAAGCTTCTGATGTTTCTTTTTCCGCCATCCATCTCTTGTACTCAGCTCGTCCCTCTCATCTAATACTATCTTACTTTACATATTGTTTATTGGTAAAGTTACTCCTATGCTCTTTTGCTTATTTGCTTCTCTCGTGTTCCTCTCGTCGTCGCTTTTTCTATTCATACTTTTCTCTTCCCTTACATTAAGAATATAGACCATCCATTCTCCCGTACCATTACTTATATTTACTTATCCTGTTTGCATTGTCAAGCCTCTACACCAAATTGTAAAAAACTACAGTTTTCATTCGTGTCTTTCTTCTCTCACCCAGACTTTCTCAAACTGGCACCATTTCTTTATTTCTTCACTAATTCACTTAAGACATCACGCGAATGTTTTTCTGGGCCAATAGCCCCAGAAAACTTCATTTTTTATTTGGATAATTTAAAGTAATTTATGCGGTCAAGCCTCCAGTTATATAAACACGAAAATTTTTAGACCCTAAGTTTTTGTATGTTCATTAACCATCCTTGCAATTTGCACAGAAGCATGTTAGTAAACTTTACCTGTGTGGGAATGTTGGCAATCATGTATTGTTTACTTTTTCAAACCTACATTGTTATCCCCTTTTTCTCCTCTTTTTCCTCCTCTCCATCTTTCCCTTATATTTAATGTTGTTTTCTAATATATTACATCCACCCAAGAACGGATGGTCTGTCTGAGTTGACGCGCACGTAACAGAAAATTAAAAATCGTCCGATTTCACATACCCCTTGAGAAACCAATTAATTCAAGAGAAGGATAACACTCAAGATCACAGAGCCAGGTCAAAGATGAACTAGCAAAATCACCAAGCCAGTTTTTGTCTTATTTATACTAAACATAGGGAATGGGTCAAGTTAATGCATGAACGAAGTGAGTCAATTTTCATAAATAATCAAAGGCCAATGACACAGGGCTAGGTCAGTGAACGTCTCGTCACAGTGATAATTAATGGAGTAACTCAAACAGTTCTGGTCGAGTTTGAGCCAGTCTTAGAGGAAGAGATGACAGTTAGGCAAGAAGTACACCTCTTCTTAATTTTTAAGAAAATAGGTTAAAGGTCAGTATCAAAGAGCAAGGTCAGCTGATTATTTCATCCGATTTAAACCAGGCATTACAAGTCTTGGAGATATGGTAAGAATAGAACGGTTTTGACTTGATACCAATCAGTTAAAGGTACCGGTCACAGGAAAAGGTCTAAGGCCAAGGTCAGAGGGCAATGTTAAATTTCTGTCTGCGACTGTGTGTGTCAAAAAAATAACTAAAACACGTTTCACTTTATTCAAACCAACAGACTCATAGACAGAAGTGCTGAGGGTCAACCAAAAGGTTGACCTATTATATCTGAGAACAGTAAGCCAAAGGTCAAGGTCACATGGCAAGCTCACCTTAAATAGTTTGTGGGAGGGTTCAGGGTAAAACACGACTGAAGCGATTCGATTCGGAAAACAATCGGCGAAGATCAAGGTCGCAGAACAAACTCAAATATGTAGCATTTAGACAAACTGGAAGTCGCGCAGGTATTGCATTTCTGTAGTTCTCCTTTATGTTAAATTTTGATTTTATGTCCTGCTCCACCTCCCCCCCCCCTCTCTCTCTCTCTCCTTACTCCAGATTGCTGTGTTCATTGTATGTTAACGCAAGTGAATTGTATCCTATTTATTTATTTTTTTTAATATCCTACTTTCTCAGTCTTTAAGCAGAATAGGTACATTTCTTTTTTATTCAGCCTAATGCAGGCTATCTTACTCAAAAAAAGCAGGTTCAGCACCCCAAGAGCTTAATAGAGGGGCACTCAGTGAAACGCTTCTCGCCAACAAGGCAACGTAATTTCCAAACCACTTTTCATAATGGGTTAGGATTCTCATCGTTGATTAGGGTTTCGCCATCAGCGTTTTCCGGATCCAGAATCTGTAATGCGACCCGGATCAGTCCCAAAAGGTAATCGATAATTCCCTGGAACATGGGCTATCTTCAGACCAAATTTGGTCCACATCTCTTTTGGTTTATGATTAATCCTTCTAACAGAAAAACAAACTAAAAAACATTGGTCCCAAAAGTTAATCAATTGCTCCCTGGGTCATATGCTATCCACCCACCAAATTTGGTGCAATTCCCTCTTTTAGTTATTGAGTAATCCTGCTAACGAACAAACTAACAAAACAAACATGGTGAAAACATTCTCTCCTTGTCGGAGACAATTACAGGAGAACATAGGACAGAGAAGTACAGTAGAGCCAGTGGATCTAGAACAACCCTATTCGATGCATCTCTTGGCGATTTCCCACAATCGCAACCCTAGTATTGTGAAAAGAATCTTGAGTAATGTTATTGGTATGATGAACTGAAAGGAACACATTCGGACCCGTCGGCGCCGTTGCAAGGCAAGAGCCGCCAAAGATATCGTACCGCACCCGCGCGCACCGACACACACACACACACACACACACACACACACACACACACACACACACACACACACATTTAACTATTATCAAATTCAAAATTAATGTAAATATCAAACGACCAAAATATTTTCACCATTCACCAACGCTTATCATGTCTGCCATATATTAAAGCTGTAGGCTATATTTTCAGTCTGAGGGCTGCAGTATCAATAAACCGTAAACTGTTGTCACACACACACACACACACACACCGTCTATAACATGGAAGTTGATAGCATACACATCTTCCTCATCACCACCACCACCACCACCACCCTTCCTCACACTCACCACCTTCCTATCTTCTTCCCTTACCACCACCTTCTCTCCCTCCATCACTCTCACGCTCACCACTATCTTTCCTTCTACCCTACAGCCCCTGCCTCACCACCACCGCTTTTTCTCACCACCATCCCTGTCCCTCACTCTCCGCAATTAATTCTCTCCCTTTTTCCCTCACCATCATAACTCCTAAACCCACTTTTAGTGGATTTACTTTTTCTACTACTAGGTAGACTAGTTGATGGAGAGAGAGGTAATGTCAAGGAAATCTAATAATGAAAGCGTGTAAATGATATAGGTAGTTACTTATTTAATCAATAATTATTCAGTGCCAGATAATTACTGGTTATACATGCAAATAACATTATAATGGAAGGAAGAAAGAACTAAAGGCCAGGGGCCTGCAAATTCCTCCCTCCAAGAAAAAACAAAAACAAGATAGCAGAGCCAAATTCAAGATCCATTCATTCGAGATGCCTGGACACACTGCGCATGAAAGACTGGAGATTGTCGGCAGTCGAGAAAACAGAGAGATGGAAGCAATTCCAGAGTTGGCAAGTTGCATACATGAATGACTGGAAGCAACGGTTAATTCTTGCATTAGAGAGTTGGAGAGAAAAGGAATGAGAGTTTGTTGCTAGACGGGTGCTACGTGCCGGCCGTAGTGGTGGAGGGATGTAAGCAGACAGTTCTGAGATGAAGTAGCGTTGGAAAAGAGACAATGATGCAACAGTGCGGCGAAGAGACAGAGGTTGAAGGAAGCCAGTAAGATAAGGAGAGTTAATTAGATGAAAAGCCTTTGACTCCACTATGTTGAGAAGATCTGTGGGGAGGGAGCCTCCCCACACATGGGAGTTGTGCTCTACACGGGGGCGAATAAAGCCCCTTTATAGTCAACAACTGTGCAGGGCCATGGGTTAAGGCTTCCTGACTAAAACCTCCCTAAGTGAAGAGTCCAGTCCTGCAGTAGGGCTAAAAATTGAAAGTACATAGTGATGATGGTGATGATAATGCTACCCCAAATTTGTTTCTAATGATTGAATATAATATATTTAGCTAAGCGACTTTTAGCCACACTCAAAACAGTGTGATATCAGGATACAGGACGAAGACCCAACTCGGTATGTATCCCACCAACCACTTTCTCCAACTTTCGCCCTTTAGCAAATAGTTACCTTAATTTTTCAAATGTCATTACCGCTATATAATAGTGAATTATAGAAGTAAAAGGTTATTCTTATTCATTAATTATACATGTGTGTGGTGTGTGATGACTGTGGTTGTGTGTGAGAACTTTGTTGGTGTGAGGACTGTGGTGGTGTGTGAGGACTGTGGTGGTGTGAGGACTGTGATACTGTGTGAGGATTGTGTTGTGTGTACTGTGGTGCTGTGTGAGGACTGTGTTGGTGTGTGAGGATTGTGTTGGTGTGTGAGACTGTTGTGATGTGTGAGGACTGTGGTGGTGTGTGAGGACTGTGTTGGTGTGTGAGGACTGTGTTGGTGTGTGAGGACTGTGTTGGTGTGTGGGGATTGTGTTGGTGTGTGAGACTGTTGTGATGTGTGAGGATTGTGTTGGTGTGTGAGGACTGTGGTGGTGTGTGAGGACTGTGTTGGTGTGTGAGGACTGTGTTGGTGTGTGAGGACTGTGGTGATGTGTGAGGACTGTGGTGGTGCATGAGGACTGTGTTGGTGTGTGAGAACTGTGACAGTGTGAGGATTGTGTTGGTGTGTACTGTGGTGGTGTGTGAGGACTGTGGTGGTGTGTGAGGATTGTGCTGGTGTGTGAAATATAATCTATTCGTGAGAACAAAACAGACTCGACCTTCTCATGGGCCCATTTCACGTGCACCAAGGAGTGAGAAATGGGTAGACCTTTATTATACAAATGGATGGCAAGTGGGAAAGGGCCAGCGAGAACAAGAGGCAGATAAGGCACAAGGCGGTAAATGTACAGTAGCTCCCACAAGTATCGTTAAAGTGTGGTGCGAAGAATGGCAAAATGAACAGAATGAAACATTATTCCCGGCCACTTGCCGTCTCGGTAAGGTTGGTACGCATGGTTAGCCATCGTAGGTGGTACTGTTAATAAGCAAATCAACGCCACTGTGTGACTGCAAACATCCATCAACTTGTAAATGGTAACAGTTCAGTAATATTTATACCTCAGTGTTAAACAATATAACCCATTACACACATTATGTTGTGATAAATGCATCTTGGGAAACATAGTAACTGCGGCGGGCAGAGTTGCCATGTTCGAATATAATGTGACTGCGATGGGCTGCGTTGTCATGTTCGAATATAAGTGAAGGAATGAATTCTCCGAGCTAACGGGCCCGCTTAATGTATAAGGCCCGTGCATCCGCTATGCGGATGCGAATCTACAACGAACGAACGATCTCCGAGCTAGACCTATTAGACCATATAGCCCTGATAGGGTGATGAGTGCGCTAACTTTCAGCTGAGTAGCTACCCGGGTGGGGAGCAAAATCACTACCTCAAGGTCCTGAGCTACGCACGCCACTACTGAGTCACCAAGCCCCCCTTGAATATAAGGGGAACTCAGACTATTAAAAAGCATGAGAAAAATACTCATCACAATTCTTTCGTTATCACAACTACAAATAGATTACCAATGCAGAGGTTAATAATAGCCTATAGGGTCTGCATGTCGGACAATTTTAACCACATCATTATTTATACATACTACCCGTATGTAGCGATATCTCGGTTTCGGAAGGTATTGTGGTGTGGTGTTTCGTTACGTGAATGGCACAGCTTCATAGTAGGTGTCGTGGCTACAAAGTTCTGGATGCAGGCGGTTTTTACACTGCTTATTGGATGAATAAAGGAGCCCCCCAAAGTGTGTTTAACCCTATATTACATATATATTACATATATAACGTCCAATATAACAATGGACCTCGCATGTCACCTTCACAATACGGCTGGTGCATCAGTGACAAGTGGGTTTATACGCTGCTCTGGGGATTAGTTTGATAAGTTCGTTTACTGTCTTTACATTTCGTTTACCTCTACCTGCCTCTCTAATATTTTTGTGCTTTCACATTATACTGGGTGTCATATGTCAACCAGTCATAATCACAGATAATATATAAACACTTTCTCAAAATATATCAATTCTGGGAAAGCATGTATAATATTTATCTAGTGCTGACACTCATGAAAGCATTACGGATGAACCACAGAAAGAGTAACAGTGCCCATGTTAAAACTAACTAGTCTTATTACGTCATCATAACATCAAATATACCTACTGTATATATGACAAAGTGGTTAATATTACATTAGAAAGAAAACAGTATATAAAATCCCAGGTCATATACAGCTGTATGGCCACCACCCACCAGCATGCAGGGCTACCAATTTTGTTGCCACTTCACGCAACACGTGTCAGATACATCGTCCATTGTTAGAATGTATAGCACTTTATTTTAACGATACTTTTGGGAGCTACTGTACAGGAGAAAAATGCTTGAAAAGATAGACATACTGTATAATAGTTGCAAAATTCCACATCTACAGCTTTGTTCCTTCCCTACCTCCTGTTCTCCCTTACCCCTCAGTTGTAATAAAGGTTTACCTGCTTCTCACTCCTTACTTACATCTGAAGGAGGTCCTTGTGGTGGCCGAATCTGTTGTTGTCACAGTTATATTATATGGGTTTTTCTAAATTTGAGTGCTGAAAATTAAAATTGAAGGGCACAGAAAAATATTCAGTTATAACCAATTATTCAAGGGGAGGGTAGCCCCATCTGCTCACGCAACGCCCCAAGGAATATTCATCGCAATGCAATAACAAATATTCAATGATGTATTGTTACATCCAAAATATCGTCACTAAAATAAATCAATGGTTACTCAGTGCAGAGGTCAGTCCCTAAATACCTACAAATTAGTCTCTAGACTGTCCTTTTGATGTCAGTTTATTAGTCATTTCCCACTGGTCAATCACTAGCATATCCCTCAGACCTTTATCGTTCAGCCAGACAGTCTCTCCAGAAGTCAGTCCCTTGATTCTTTGTTATAGTCGCTGCGCACGACTCTGAGGTTGTCATTATCATACGCTGGCAACCTGCCACTCAAAAGTGCGTCCGATTTCGTGTCATGTTATACACGAATCATATTATTATGCACGAACATATTATACACGAAAATTATTATACACGAACATATTATACACGAAAATATTATGCACGAATCACATGCGTCTCATATTATTCACGAACTCACGCGCACTTTTGAATGGTAGGTTGCCAGGGCACGATAATAACACCCTCAGAGTCGAGTGCCGCGACTACAGTAGTCACCACGAGGAAATGTGGCTGCCAGCCAAAGCTCCGTACACGCGAGGTCACCATTAAATTCTTACGGTAGACTATTAACCAGGAAACGTGCTAGTCCTTGGATTACTAAATCGCTTAGAGTAGCCTGTAGTTTCCTGGTTAAACCCTATATCTCTATTAACCGGAGAACAAGCTCTTCCCTGGTTAATGCATAAGCACAATGTGGATATGAGAGGTGAGGTCCAGTACTCCAGAGCCTTCCCTGGTACTTTCAAGGGAGACAGCAGGCAGTCAGGCACCAGCTCCTTTTCTCCACTGTGAGACCATGCTTCATATCAGCTGATCCACCCCCTGCACCATTTTTTTTTTTTTTTTTTTATTTTTTATGTGTCCGACTTCTGGGCAAAGGCTTTACAGCCTGCAATCAAGGCCCAGCCGTCCTCCTACATACATGTCACCACTTCGGCGCTAACACCCACCGTCCATATTGAATACATTGACCCCTGGTATACGTTTAAAAGATCCCGACGTGTGCCAGTTAACTGACAGGGCCCTCAGTGACCCACAGCCCGTCACAGATCGAAAGAGTAGTAACCGTTAACTCGGGGCTATCCATGCATATGCTCCTAGGCTATGTATTGTCCAGAGGTATTTGATCCTACACACTCTTAGATCCTTATTACTGTACACTTACAACTTATATAAGTAAGCTGGAGGATCCTTATGCTGCAAGATCCTCACCTTCCATATCTCTATTTATATCTGTCATATAAGGAAATTTTTAAACATAAAATTATAATCCATAATAATGTAAACTCAGTCATCATCTATACATATTCATTCTTAATTTCCAAAACACTTAGACTATCACTGATTGGGCATGTTACCATAGCATTTCATACACACTTTATTTAAATGTTGATCACTCGTGTGCTTGTGACATACTTGACGTTGTTTCGTGGACACTTTTACTTTAGGGTGATTCTGAGTGTATCCTGGACCATAAATAGACTCCAGGCATGAATGACATTTGCGCCGCTTCCCTGATCTATTCTCCTGTGTTACTTCTGGGATGGCCTCCTCTACCTCTCCCTGTCCTAGCATCACATTCATCTTAGCTATTGTATTCCTGGTCAAGCCACAAGCCTGAACTTTTTTCTTTCTTTCAATTTGCAAATTACACAATGCCTTCACTCAGTGCCAGCCACAGGAGACTGAATCAATTTTTCTTGGGTCCTGATTATTATGTAACGAATAAATTGACTGAATTTACTCTGGCAGTGTCGAGAATGTAGCCAAGGGTATTCATTGTCCATCTTCTGGATTAAAGGTGTACTGTATGAAACTTATCCTCTGATCCATAGTGTCAGTGCCTCCTTTAGTGAAATCATACAA
>JAGKTI010006385.1:0-40963 GCA_018397915.1 Birgus latro
GGTTCATGAAGACTATTTCAAACCCTGCCAATACAAATGGTCTCTCCAAAGGTTAAAATTGTATGCAGCTAGCAAAAATAAAATACATGTCATCATGCTGAAAGGGTCAATGTGACAAGCTCTGTATCATCATCATCATCATCCAGATCTCCTTTCCCACCCTAGGGCAGGTTGAAGAGTAGCAATGTCCAGACATCCCAAATTTGCCCACTCCAATGGGCCACGCTTCCATTCACTCATCATTCAAGCCCCCCGAATCCGGGCTCTACTTGATATGCCAAAAACTTTCTCCACGTTCTGTAGCTTCACATAAACGTATCCGAGAGTCAACCCGGACACTGCCACGTTAAAATGGGGTGCCAAAACCCTGATCATGCGCTTCTCCCCACAATATTCATCCAGCCAGCTCAATCTCTTGTCAGTCCCCTAGCCTCACTAACTTCCAAACCTCTCTCCCTCACACACTCATCCACCATATCCCTCCACCTTCTCCTTGGCCTACCTCACCTCCTCCCTCCTTCAAACTCACTCAGATATACATTTTTCATTACTCTACTGTTATCCATTCTCTCCACATGACCATACCATCTCAGTACACTCTAATCGATTCTGGTGTCCACAGACTTCCTCATTTCACATCTTTCATGAATCACACTACAGTAAAACCTTGATATAACGATCTTCAATAGACCGGAATTCCCTTTTATCGAACTTGAGCTACCGGACTAAATTCCTATATATCGGAAAAAGTCTGATAAAACTAGAAGCAGTCTGGACTGCCTGACCACTTCAGCTATGTTCACCACAATAAAATAAATAACAGACATGTTTATCAGTGTACAGTACAGTATAATTCTATATATTATACCATCTGATTAATGTAGTGAAGTTATAACACAATACAGTACCCTAATGATAGTCAAAACAGTTTAAAAACCGTTCATGTGATCCGAACTAATGTCTGATATATCGGAAAAAGTCTGGATTAGCAGTCTGGACGTCGCTTTTATCAGAATTTTGCATTTTTCGGAATAGTTTGGGCTCCAATTAGTCCGTTATAGTGAGGTCTTACTGTATTTCATATCCTATCCATTCTCTGTACTCCACATACATTCCTCAGCAGTCCCACCTCCACTGCTCTCACTCTCAACTTTTCATTTTCATGCCACACCATAGTCTCACATCCACATGTTAAAGTTAACACTAACACTCCTTCATGTAAGCCTCACGCAGCCGCAACACTCAAGCCTCTGTTTCTTATCAAGGCTTTCACTACATCAGCTACTTTTCTTCCTTGTGTCACTCTACTTTCCACTTCTTTTGGATATTTTCCTCTCTTTTCTATCACTGTGCCAGGTACCCAGCTCTTCATCCATCATCCAATCCTTCGTTGTCCCATGAGGAGTGTAGAAGCCCGGGGCTAGGCAAGCTGGTCCTGACAGTTAAGATGAGAGTGACCAGCCTCACTCATCATTGAGTGGCATTACATGAGCAATAAACCCCAACCATCCCTTGGATATAAACCTTCACCGGCTCAAATCGACTGGAGCACCTTAATTACCCACTAAACCACCAGGCCCCATAATTTGGTTATATGGTTACCACCCAGCATAGTAAAGGGTTTCCTGGTGGACAAGAAACCATTTGGCTTGCCACTCAGTGTGGAATCACCCACAGGCAGAAGGAAGAGAAAAGAATGAAGGAAAGAAAGACAGAAGAGGGAGTGTAAAGTCACCCGTAGGCAGAAGGACGAGGAAAGAATGAAGGAAGGAAAGACAGCAGAGGATGGAAGGAAAGAAGGATGGAGGAGAGGAAAGGGCAAACACCTGAGACCAGAAATACATTGAGTGAGTGGATGGTGAGTGCCCCCACCTACCACAGCTCTTAATTTCTCTAAAAGCTCAATCATCATTCATCTTCACACTGACCTCTCCTTCACTACCCAGGGATGGGGTGAGGTAGGGTTCAGGGAGCAAGGAAAATCAACTGTTAGAACTAGAAACAGTATGATTAATCAGAGTGTCATGAACATCAATGACACCAGCTCCTGGTACAAAGCAGGTGTCATCAAGAACATTCTTAGTGGCTCAGGAAGAGATGCTATGAAATCTGATATGGGAAGAAGTATCAACAGCATGCCCAATCAAACTGTCACTAACCTCAAAGGCACCAGCACCAGGTACAAGACAGGTGTCATCAAGAGCATTCTTAATGGCTCTGAGGCCATCCCTGATTGCATCCTTTGTCTGTGTAAGGGTGTGCTTGTATGGACCCTTGATCAGAATGGTAACACTCTGTGGCTTCTTGGTGTCTTCAACAAATGTATACTTTGTTTCTCCCTGTAATAATAATAGTAACAGTTAAGATAATAATAACTGTATTGTTTATATGGGCTCCAACATACTTGCATGTGTCTGGTTGTGTCACTTAACAGATTTTCTTCAGGCTGATACTGAATTCAAGGGAACAGATACTGCTGTCATAAACACTTTCAATATGAATATCCCCCCATCCCTAGTTGAATTAAAATAGTCAGAAATGGTTTCTTGAGGTTTAAGAGCAAAAATAATGAGCTTAGAATGACATGTTTGTAAACAGAGCCAGATTAGCTGAGATAGTCCACTGTGATATTAAAACAACTAAGAATTCAAAGGGTTAGGAGAGACATCCTCAGGAACTGGCATCAATTATAACAGCATAGCAAACTGCCAGTTATATAATGAGCTTACCATGACAGGTTTGTAAACAGGGCCAGATTAGCTATAATAGTTCACTCTGATATTAAAACAACTAAAGATTCAAGGGGTTATTGAAGGACACCCTCAGGAGCTGGCATCGATTATAAGAGAATAGCAAATTGCCAGCTACATTGCTCGACATCCTTCAACTCCCTCCCATCCTTCTGAAAAAAGGATGGTGGGCTGCATAAGAAGGGCAACCTCAGTCTGCAGTCCACTGGATTCATGTTCAGATAAGCCCACTGGATTCATATTCAGATAAGCCAGGCTAGGGCAACAACAATGAAAAAAGTGAGCTTACGAGTACATGTTCATACACAGAACCAGCATAGCCAAGGCACTCCTCAGTGAGATCGTCAAAGCTGTTCATGGCCATCCCACCACAAGCAAGGGCAAGCCGTTCCATGTTTCGCCTCTTGGCCCTCCTTAACCCCAAGATGCCCTCTTTTGCCAGCATATCAAGGGACATAGGGTCAATTCCCTTCTGGTTGATCACTACAAACATCTTTGTGTTACCTGCACAAACTTTCTTCTTCAGCTCAATCACCTTCTTCACCCTGTAAGGTAAAATTATACATTATACTTGTCACCACCATTAATCATTCAATTCCTGCATACAATTTTTACACACCTTGTGGTCAGTTTTAGCCATTTCAGAAATTGTTATCAAGCTTGCTGTTACCTCCACATATGTTTTTCTTCAGTTCAATCACCTTCATTCTGAGAGTTATAAATTATCATGATCATCTTGAACTCTTTTCCCACCCATGGATGAGGTGAAGCTGAGTCCAGAGAGGATGGAATCCAGACCTCCTTTCCCACCCTAGTAGGGCAAGGGGAGGAGTAGCAATGTCCAGACGGCCCAAGTTTGCCCAATCCAATGGGCACTAGGGTGGTCCTTATTACTAAGGGGAGAAAATTAATTCTGAATATATTGTTTGCTGGAAGTGAACATTGTGAGTTCAAATGTAAAATCTTGAGATGCCAAATTTTAGCCAAACTAGATGATAGTCACTGGTGCCACGTCTTACTCAAAGTTTGAGCCTAATAAGCAAAATTGTTGTTGTGACAATAATTCTTTTTGTTAAGTCTAATGAGCAAAATTATTGTTGTGATAATAATGCTTTTTGTTATTTGAAAAGTGTATGCTTTACTTCATTGGAGGCTACATTATAGTATATCTATCTATCTATAGCCCGACACCCTAATCCCGCAAAGGGTGGCTGCAGACAAAACACCTCCAAGTCGTTCTGTCACCCACCATTCCTCCAGCTCACTCCCCCTTCCCTCATATACCTCTCAACTCCATCTCTTCATCTCAGTCTTCCCCTCCCTCCACCCCACCTACATTCACCCTCTTAGTCAGTCTTTCATTCTCCATTCTCTCCACATGTCCAAACCACCTCAGTGTATTTCTCTTAATCTTCTCAACCACCCTACAACGTTCCTTCACTTCTTCATTCGTCAACCTGTCCCTCCATGTCACTCCACATGCTCCTCTCAAGTAACTCATTTCCACTGCTTGAACTCTTGATTTGTTACCCTCTAGCAAGGTCCATGCCTCGCTTCCATACGTCAGGGTAGGGATCACGATACAGCACTATCATGCAGTGACTTCTCGGCTTCCATACTCACCTTTCTATTTCTCATCACCACTTTCAGTGAACCAACAACCTTCCTTCCCTGCTGTACCCTTTCAAGTATTTCATCCCCAAAACTTCCATCCTTACTCATCACACTACCCAAGTACTTGAATGCACTCTCATTCTCCATATCCTCTCCACCCAACCTCATTGTACATTCTGTGACTTCATTCCTTTCAAACACCATAACTTTCCTCTTGTTTACATTGACTTTCAGATTCCTCTTCTTACACACTGTCTCAAATTCATTCACCAAATCTTGCAACTCCCATTCATCTTCACTCAACAATACTGTATCATCAGCAAACAACAACACCGGAATCTTCCATATCTCACCCTCATTCATTAGAGCCACCCCCACATCCACTGCCCTACCTTGCACCTCCTTTACAACCCCATCCATGTATATCCATCCCTCTCCCGGTGACGACTCTCGGAGCTGCCTGGAACCACTGTCTGACTCACTCCTTCGTCATTTCTGTAACATTCGCGGCCTTTCCTCTAACTTTCGCTCTGTTGAGCACCACCTCTTCTCCTCTAAACCTCACCTTCTCTTTCTTTCTGAGACTCAGCTGACTGAGACAACTGACAGCAAACCCTTTTCTGTATCCTCCTACTTTCTCTATTCTCATTTCAAAGCCAAAGGTGGCTGTTGCGTATATGTACGCAACGATCTATCTTGCTCTCGTGTTCCTGAACTTGATTCTTCTGAATTCTCTACTCTCTGGCTTCGGCTCTCATGTCATTCTCTGACTAAATATACCTGTGCTGTTTACTTATCTCCTAATTCTACCGACTATCAAAAATTCTTTGACTATCTTACTTCTACGATGGAACACATTCTATCCATTTCTCCTTTCTCTGAAATCTCCATTCTTGGAGATTTCAATGTTCACCACCACCTTTGGCTCTCCTCTCCTTTCATTGATCCACCTGGTGAACAAGCCTACATTTTTCTATCCTTAATGACCTAGAGCAGCTTGTACAGCACCCTACCCGTATCCCTGACCGCCTTGGAGAGAGTCCCAACATACTTGACCTTTTCCTAACAACTATTCCTTCTGCTTACACTGTTAATCTTTTCTCTCCATTGGGCTCCTCTGATCATAACCTTATTACCTTAACCTGTCCTATTGCTCCAGTACAGCCTGTGGACCCTCCAAAGAAACACCGCCTGTGGCACTTTGGAGCTGCAGATTGGGAGGCCCTCAGGCAGTACTTCTTTGATTTTCCATGGCATGATTATTGCTTCCATGGCCGGGAGCCGTCTGAGTGTGCCCTGTGCATTACGGAGGTTATTCTCTCGGGCATGGAAGCATACATTCCTTTTTCATATCCTCTGACTAATGCAAGAAAGCCTTGGTTTAATCACGCTTGTTCTAATGCTGTCCGCAACAGAGAGAGGGCCTTTAAAAGGTACCGGAGCCAACCCACCCCTGAATCACATCTTTTTTATATTTCTGCCCGGAATCGTGCTGTCTGTTCTTCGCTCTACTAAAAAATAATTTCATCCATGCTATATGTTCCCAACTCTCCAACTCGAATTCTTCTCGCTCCTTTTGGCACCTTGCCAAAAACCTTTCTAACAACTTTACCTCATCATCCTTCCCTCCTCTTTTCTACTCTGATGGCTCTGTAGCTATTTCTTCTACTGATAAAGCAGATCTCTTTGCTCAGACTTTCTCCTCCAATTCCACCTTAGACGATTCCGGTGCTGTTCCTCCATCACTTCCCCCCTCAGACTTCCTCATGACTGGCATTATAATTTCTTCAGCTGATGTATTTTCTGCCATCACTGGCCTCAATATTAACAAGGCATATGGGCCTGATGGAGTCCCTCCTGTTGTCCTCAAAAACTGTGCTTCTGTGCTTACACCCTGCCTAGGTAAACTCTTTTACCTTTGTCTCTCAACTTGTACCTTTCCTTCTTGCTGGAAGTTTGCTCTCATTCAGCCAGTCCCAAAGAAGGGTGACCATTCCCAACCCTCTAACTATCGTCCAATTGCTTTAACATCCTGCGTATCAAAAGTTTTCGAATCAGTTCTTAACAGAAAAATTTTAAAGCATCTTTCCTGTCACAACCTTCTTTCTGATCGTCAGTATGGGTTCCGTCAGGGTCGCTCCACTGGCGATCTTCTCACCTACCTTTCAGACTCCTGGTCATCCTCCTTTCGGGACTTTGGCGAAAGCTTTGCCATTGCACTTGACATCTCAAGGCTTTCGATCGAGTCTGGCATAAATCTTTGATTTCCAAACTGCCCTCTTACGGTTTCTATCCTTCTATCTGTGCCTTCATCAATAGCTTCCTTTCTGGTCGTTCTATAGCTGCTGTTGTAGACGGCCATCGTTCTTCTCCTAGACCTATCAACAGTGGTGTTCCTCAGCGCTCTGTCTTATCACCAACTCTCTTTCTTTTATTCATCAATGACCTTCTAAGCTGTACATCTAACACTATCCACTCATATGCTGATGATTCCACCCTTCACCTTTCTCGATTTCCGAAACGTCCATCTCAGCAGTTACTTCAGCAAACAAGGGATGAGGCTATGGCACACCTAATGTCTGAATTGGCTCATATCTCTGATTGGGGTAAAAATAATCTTGTTATTTTTAATGCATCAAAAACTCAGTTCTTACACTTATCAACCCAACAAAATCTTCCTCAGGATCACCCACTAATGTTTAATAATGTCCAGCTCTGTCCTACATCATCCTTGAACATGCTTGGAGTTTCATTCTCTCGGTATTTGTCTTGGAAAGAACATATTACATCTCTTGTGAAATCTGCTTCCAAGAGATTAGGTGTGCTTGGCCGACTCCGAGCTTTCTTTACCCCTGCACAGATGTTGACCTTGTACACGGGTTTTATTCGCCCGTGTATGGAGTACAACTCTCATGCGTGGGGAGGCTCCCCACATGCAGCTCTTCTCAATAGGGTGGAGTCAAAGGCTTTTTGTCTCATTAACTCTCCTCCTCTTACTGATTCCCTTCAACCTTCGTCTCTTCACCGCACTGTTGCTTCTTTATCTCTCTTCTATCGCTACTTCAATGGTCACTGTTCCTCTGATCTGTCTGCTTGCATCCCTCCACTTCTACGACGGGCACATAGTACCTGTCTAGCAACAAACTCTCATCCCTTTTCTGTCCAACTCTCTAATGCAAGAGTTAACCGTTACTCCCAGTCCTTCATTTATGCAACTGGTCAACTCTGGAACTGTCTCCCTCTGTCTGTATTCCCTGCTTCCTATGATCTCCAATCTTTCAAACGCAGTGTGTCCAGGCATCTCGAAGTGAATGGATCTTGAATTTGGCTCTCTTTTGTGTTGTTTTTACTTTTTCTTGGAAGGAACAGTATGTGGGCCCATGGCCCTTGGTTCCTTCTTCCTTGCATAAAAATATATATATATATTAAACAGCGATGGAGACATCACAGAACCCTGTTTCAGTCCCACATTCGGATCAAAGAACTCGGTCAGCTCACCAACCACTCGCACAGTAGCCCTAGCTCCTTCATACACTCTTCACAGCACTCAACAATTTTCCCTCCACTCCACATATTCTTAACCACTTAACCGCGGGCCGTCACTTTCGTGACGTTTGGTGGCGATGGCTAGAGCTGTGGGCCATCAGTTGGGTGCCTCTGTTTTCTTTTTAATTAGCCGGGGCCTTCAAAATACAAATATATATGAAAAAATGTAGGAGAGTCCTGAGTGCTATTTATATCACTCAGGCTAGTTTGGGCCTATATTTTTTAAAAATTAGTCAGCGCGCAAATTGCCACCGGCTGGAAGTGCCAGGACCGCCACATACAACCCCGCGGTTTAGGGGTTAATACCTTCCACATACAGTGCACCCTCACACAATGCGAGTTCATGGGCGGCAGAAACCCTCGCATTCTACGATTTTGCATTGTGTGAACCAAATAAATTATGGGGAAAATGGTCTATGGTGGACAGCCTACCCAGGGCTTGGTCTTTGGGTCCGCTTCCAGCTTACTCTACCCTGCTAATACTTTGTCTAACAGTACTTTAAGCTGGACCAACAAATAAAACAACAAACAGAACACCATGTACCTTTATTTAAATGACTTCTGGGCTTGTTAAGTCGGGAGGGGGTGGGTGGGTATTCAAGGCTCGGGGCATTTACTCTTGCCCCGCGGGGCAGAGCTCTCTATTGTTACTCTCACTGTCACAGCTGAGGTCTCATGGAGGTGCCATAAAGCCTTCAAAGTCGACAGCTGAGACCAAGACGAACAGGTGAGTACTGCTAGGATGCTAAAACGGACCACAAGATGCAAGGTACAACATTCGTTCTCACGGCAATATGGAGGAGAAGTGTTTGTTTACCCAGGAACAGCTGACCAGCCACCCACCATTTTGAACCTGGCTCACTGCCAGCCACCTGCCTTCATGTGATGACTCGTATTGTACAGCCTAACACTCGTAGAAATGGCGGGAAGTCCATTTTTGCCTTAGAATCATACAGCCGATTCGCATGTTGGGAAGTTCGATTCGCAGATTTCGAATTCGATAAAAATAAGCATTTTCTGGGTTAACCTCGCATTGTAGGTGATTCGCATCGTGTGAATTCGCACTGTGTGAGGGTGCACTGTACCTTGCCTTTCTATTCTGTCATAAGCTTTCTCCAAGTCCATGAAGGCAGCATACACTTTCTTTCCCTTCTCTAGATACTTCTCCACTAAACATCTGAGAACAAATATCTGATCTACACACCCTTTTCCCTTCCTAAATCCCCCTTGTTCTTCTCCAACTAAACCTCAGTTATATGCCTAACCCTATCAATAAGTATTCTACCATATACTTTTCCAGTCACACTAAGAAGGCAAATACCCCTACGGTTACTATATACTTTCTCTCTCCAATTTTCCTTTATATAAAGGAACAATTATACTTGATTTCCAGTCCTTTGGAACCCTTCCCTCTTCCCAAGCCAATCTACACAACTTTCAAATTCACTCCATAACAATCTCACCCCTAAACTTCAGCATTTCACCACACACTCCATCAATTCCTGGGGCCTTTCCCATCTTGATCATCTTCACTGCTTCTGCCCTACTGATCTCTTCCTACCTCCTCTCGCCTCTTCTTCTCCCAGCCAATCCCCAACCACTTATACTCACTCTGCTCTCACTCTCTACAGTCAACAAATCCTCAAAGTGCTCCTTCCATCTCCTCAATTTCTCTCTCTTCTCCACCAGCAATCTATTATTCCCATCTTTCACTCCCAACTATATCCCCTTTCACACTGTCTTACTTTCTTCACCTCCTTCCAAAATAATTTCTTACTCTCCCTCCATTTTACACTCAGAATCCTCCCAAACTTTTCATCCATTTTCTTCTTACTCTCCTTCACCAATCTCTTCACCTCTCTTCTCCAGCTCACATATACCTCTCTCTCATCTCCTCCCCTACCTCTGGTCGCTAGCCATTCACTATATGCCTTCTTTTGTTCCACAGCTTGTTTCACTTCACCATTCCACCATGCTGTCCTTTGCACACCCCTGCATCTCCTCACTCCACAAACCACCTCACACGCTGCGTCTATCTCTTCCATGAGAATCTTACAGACATCTTCCACCCCTTCCATCTGCTCTAATTCATACTTTCCCAATCTTTCTTCCACTATGCTATTATACTCCACCATTTTCTCACTATCTTGTAAATTCTCCACCCTTCTCACAGGAGCTATTTCCTCCTGTCTTCCCCTTGGTCTCTTCACCCACCTTTATTGCAGCCTCACCTTGGCCATCACTAAGTGATGGTCTGAGAGTCCATTCTCCCACCCTCTTACATCCAACACTTGTCTTCTCATTCACTCATCCACACACACATAATCTATCATTGCCTTTTGTTCAACAAGTTCACCATCCATCCTCCTCATGACTTTCCATGTATACCTGTGAATCATCTTGTGCCGAAAGTAAGTGTAGGCTATTGCCAACCCCTTACCGCACAGATGTCCACCAAGGCACTACCATCCATCCACCTCAGCTGGCACACCCCACTGACCAAGCACTCCATCCACTCGTACATTCCCAATTTTGCCACTCATGTTTCCAATCAAAAACACTCTCTCGCTCCTCTTAAACTTGTCCACAAATGCTTCTACACTTGCCCAAAACTCAACTTTCACTCCTGCCACTCAGTCCTCTGTCGGCGCAGATGCACATACAATCGCCCAAGCTTGTATACCTACTTTCATCCTCACCCATTCAATCCTTGCACCCACTGTTCCATACTCTCTTATATTCTCCTTCCACTTCTTGCTTATCATCAGACATACTCCCTCTCTTGCCCTCTCAATCTCATTACACTCCCGCACATATTCCTAAACTGTATTCCCATTCTCTCACCCTTTCACCTTTCCATTTAGTTTCAGTCAATCCACGTACATCCACTCTTGCATCCTCATGCACCTGAACAATCTCTCTCTCTCTTTCACTTCATCATTCACTCCTCTCACATTCCAAGTCCCCACCCTCAGAATGTCCTTTGTCCATTCCTTAGTCATCAACGTATGGTCCGTCCTGGACTGAGGAGCTTTATTCGCTTGTTTAGTTAGCCATTTTTACGGGGTGGGGCACTAACCCACCACCAACCCTTTTAGTCGCCTCATATGACAAGCGGGAATACTGGGGGAGTATTCTTGAAACCCCCCAACCCCCAGGAGGTAGGGTTTTTTTCAGGGATTTGCCTTTTGAGTTACATAAGCTACTATGACTGAAATGAACTTGTCAATGCCAGTGATGAAAAGCAGGAGCAAAACCAAGATTTGGCTTTTTGGCCAACCAAGTGAAAGACTACTAAGAAGTAAGTGACCTTGTGGAGAAGTGTTAGCTTGACTTTTCTGCGAACAGAGACAAGAACACTGAGGGATTCAGCATGTGTTCTGTCTGAGGAACTTGGGGGATTCTGGGAGAGTGCACGCATTCCTGCATCTGAGCCAAGAAATCGTATCCCCCAAATCAATTTTCTCTAGCCATAAAGAATTAAGAAAGCTGGAGAAGAGTAAGAGAAGAGAAAGAACTTCCACAAACTGATGAAATATTTCTTTGACACTGCAAAAACAAATGCCTTCGACCTCATCAAAAATCTTGAGGATAAGGAGTTTTTGTGGCTCAAAGGGAGAAAGGGAGGCGAGGCTGTAAGCTGGGTGTTTGATGTCAAACTCCATTGGAAAGAACAAAGACAGAGAGAGACAACAGACTGAACAGGAGAGGAAAGGGCGTAAGGAATGTCATCAAGCAGTAAGAGAGGAGATAGAAGAGCTGGAGGAAAGCCCAACTAATGATGAAGACGAAACAAGTGACAATTGTACAGATATCGCAGGTCCTTCCTTTTCTGCTGCAGCTCCTCCTCCGAAATGCCAATGAGCATGAAAAACAGTTGTCATTTCTCCAGTTGCTGCTGCTTTGGATCGGACCAAGACTTCACACCGTGTTGAAGTCCATCTGCTTTCTGTGACCACTTCTGCCTGTGGACAATATCCAACAATGTATACTATCAACAGGCAAAGTATCCGCTGAGATCGAATCAAGAGTCGGAGGAAATCAGCATAATGGCTGTACCCTTGTAGTGCACTGAGATAGGAAACTAATTCCCGATGTAACAGGAGCAAATGTCACTGAACGCCTTCCAATTCTATCTCAGGTGATGGAGTTTCAAAGCTTTTAAATGTACCCAGTTTGGAATCAGGGATAGGAAAGGCCATGGCCAATGTCATCACTGAAAACTTGTATGACTGGGGTATAACCGAACGTGAGGCAGGAATGGCATTCGACACCACTGTCAGCAATACCGTATTGTGGGCAGGGGCATGCACCCTTATTCAACAACAGTTGCACAGAGATTTCCTCCATCTGCCTTGTCAGCATCAAATTTTTGAGATCTTTGTTCAAAAGGCTTTCACTGTTTCCCTTGGACTGTCCTCTGATCCAACATTCACAAATTCAAGCAGCTCAAAGCCAAGCAGAATACAATTGACACAACACACTTTCAGACCTTGAATGAATGAGGAAATGCCAGTGATTAATCATGAGCAATGTGAAGAGCTCACAGCATTTTGTATTAAACAGTTGCAAGGAAGCCCACCTCAAGATGATTATCAAGAACTGCCAGAATTGTCCAATGTTGTCTTGGGTGGTGTCCTCCCCCATGGAACACGGCTCACGGTTTCAGCACCCTGGTGCTTGCCACCATGCCAGATGGATGGCTAAATTTATATACAGCATCAAAGTCTAACTCTTCCATCATCAGAGAAGCATCACACTCAAGCGAGGCCAAGGATTGAAGTAGTTTGATGTGTTCATCATGACTCAATACCTGAAATCCTGGTTCATGGCAACAAAAGCAGCTCTAGCACCAGCAAACAATCTGTGGCTTCTCCGGGAATTGTCACTTTATCCTGATAAGGACATCTCAAAGTCTACTTGAAAGCGTCTGGTCGTCACTTGTGGCATTTGTCACAGCAATTAGTTGGATTGGCCTTTTTTGATCCAGCTGTTGACCCTAAAGAGAAGCAAAATATGGTGATGGCTCTTCAAGAAGAAGGAAGCAAAGATCAACTAAAGAGAGCAACAGTTGAACTTGAGGCAACAGCACTGAATAAGAAAACAATTTCAGGTTTTGTGACCTGTAAAACCAAGTTCATCTTCATACTGCTGGCCTTACCCATTCTCCGGGTTGTTGTGCAACACAGGAAAGTGTATCCAGATGTGAAGAAGGCTACAGCTGGCAGTAATTACAGGCAAAAAAAATAAAAATAAATAATAATAATAATAATCATCATCATCTTGTCTTTTGTTTCTCAAAAGTGCCAGTTCTTCCACTGGGAATTCACTAGTGCTCAACACACATATACATTATTTTTACAATTACAAGAACTGTGACATCTCTCATATACAATACAGGCCTCATCAGCAAAAAAAAAAAAATTAAAAAAATAAAATAAAATAAAATTGATGTGGCAATAATAAAACCCTATAATTATCTGTCATAGTACCTCTCTCCAGATCGTAGGAATTTTGAAAAAAGAGAGGCTCTCAGCCGTCTCTTAAAGGATTCAACAGAAGAGAGTTGTCTCATGGACAATGGCAATCTATCATATAATCTAGGGGCTCTATACACAAAAGATCGATCAGAGAAAGATGACTGGTGAATGGGTCCAGGCTTGTCAAAACCCAAGGAATCATCTTCACTACGTAACATCACACCTGGGCATGCCGATCAGAGTTTTAACAATTCAGCATGATACTTCGGTTCACCGAACTTAAGAACCTTGAATTTAATAAGACACAGTTTATACTCAATTCTAGCCTTTACTACAGTGCGTCTCAGCAAGTCTGACACACTGATTTTGCCTGCTGAGGACAGGTGGAATTGACCAATGCTCTCAGGCAGTGATTGGTCAATTCCCATTGTGTTTGAACGTGCATCACACTGACTTCGTATTCCAACCAAAACTCGTTTATTTGTAAGATACTGGATTATACAGATACAAATTAAAGCAATGATACCTTTAATGATAAATATGTGCCTTTTGAATTATCAGAGATAACCTGAACGACATCGGTAACAAAACTAAGTAAAGTCTCAACTGGACACATACGGACACAGTTAGCAACTGCGGCAGGAATTCAGACGTTCATAGCAAGGTGGTTCTGAGGTCCTGTGAAGGCTGGAATGTTTTTCCCCCTACTACTACATAGTGTCATCTGCGGTCTACACCATGCTCTTTATTACCTCAGCTACTAACATACAACCTTATCATAGATATGCTCATCTTATCTTCTAATAAATATGATTTGTGTAAGCATGTGTGTGTGTGTGTGCACACATATGCACACACACACACACACACACACACACACACTCGGGCCAATACATGCTATTCTCAATATACTGTACATACACATTTTCATTACCTTCATAGGTAACAGTAGCTTTAAAATTTTACATTTGTGTTTGTATTCATAATCAGATTCAGTAAAATTATTTCTTACATTAATAAGTTAGGTGTTTGATTTTCCTGAACATTTCCATAAGTATCATAAGAGACAGACAGACACTCTATCTCTGGTCACCATGCACCCTCTCCTCAAGCATATCTCTGTCCGCTCGACCGAGAGGAGCCAGGAAAGTAATGGATTACATCAGTGTAGAATGAACCAAATTTTTGTTAATGGTGGAAAAAAGGAAAGTAAGATAAAAGCAAACCCCATGAGAAACTAACAGCTGAACTATGCTGCTATAATAAAGCTGTGTGCAATGTGAACGAAATCAAACATGATGAAATGACAATTTAAACAAATAAATCAGTCGCTGACTTTTGTCCGTATGTGTCCAGTTGCGACTTTACTTAGTTTTGTTATCGATGTTGTTCAGGTTTATCTCTAATAATTCAAAGGGACATATTTATCATTAACCTCTTCATTACCACACACCCCCAGCCCCCCCCTCTCCCTCCGTCAAACCGAATTCCAGAAAGTTCATGCATGTGCGTGAGGGGTTATATCATTCATCATAAGTGTGCTGTTTTTCATTTTATATTACTTTTATATTCTCAAGTACATGTTGACCACAAGATACTCTGTGCATGATTCGAAATACATTTCTTATAGCAGTATACATGTAGGGATATATAAACTTTACTAAACTTTCATTGTTCCTATAAATATAGACTTTACAGACATAAAAAGGTATATACAGTACTCATATGTTGCTCCTCGGGGCGTTGATACACTGCAGGATGTACGTTGGGAAAGTCCAGGTGAAGTGTAGGTAGTGGAGGTGGCCTTTGATCTGTAAACGGATCCGACAAGAGGGTGAAGGCAGGTCCTGAGGGACTCTGCAACAATGGCGAGCCTACAGGGCTGGGATTTGAGCAATTATCTATCTCGCTTTAATCACTCATAATCTCGCGACCACTGTCGTTTTCTGGTATATAATCATCGTCTGACTCACTCACTGATATGTCTGATTGAGTTTCATTGTCGTCAGACTCATCTAACTCACTAGCAAGCTTTGTATCAAATTTGTCATCAGTATCAGATGACCCCATGATCACGCAAAAACAGCAAAACACACACAGACACAGCATGCAGCTTGGGGGAAACTGAGGGGTTGCGGGTGAGAACTGGCTGCTGGTTGGTTGTGGGGCCTAGGAGGGTGGCTGTCATGGTAACCACGTGCTGATATGCCTAGTGCAACTATTTTTTCCTGTTTATATCATACCATATAGGTTTATATCTATCTATCTATCTATATACCTAGGCTGCTTCCACCAAGAAAAGGGAGGTAGCTGAGACAGGTCAACACACTACCAATTTACTCATCCACTCATACACATTCATTCGCATCTTAGCCCCAAAGGGGAGAAGGGACAGATCCTCACCGCACGAGGGTCAACCATGCAGTGCAGTCAGTGACATCCGCAGCAGGGCCCGACAGCAAAGCTGGTTTACCCCTGCCACATCATAATGGATCCAGCCCCTTACCTGCACCTGACCTGATCAGCTGATCAGACAAAATGCAAGAGAATATCCTCTCAGGGCTGCGTCATCATTTATTCATTCACAATTTCTCTCCATTCATTTCTATCACGCACAGCCACTCTTCCTTGCTCAACAGACAACCCTCTCGCATCCAACGCTCTCTTCACACTGTCCATCCATCCTATTCATGGTCTTCCTCTCAGCCTTACGCCTCTCACATCAGATCTAGTTATCTTTTTCACCAATCGCTCATCATCCATTCTCTCCATATGCCCAAAACATTGGAAATAATAAATCATATCCAAAATACCCAAATGATGTCAATAATGGCCTGGCATGGACTCTGATATGGCCATGGCATGGCCATGACAAGGAGAATGACGTCAGAGTCAAGTTGCCAGTTCTTACAACACAAGTCTCTCCAGTAACCCCCAAACCAACACTCCTACCCTCCTATACCTCCCTATGCTTATCAGGTTTACCACCGTAAACCTTACAATTATCGGTTCCTCGCCAGAACTTTTTCTAGGCTTACAAGCGTAAACCTTATCGATTTCGGTAATGAAGAGATTAAAGATATTGTTTTCGTTTTTGAAAGCTCCAACATGCTTGCATGCGTCGGCCTTGGTCACCTAATGGAAGCTCTCCACGCTGCTCGTTCCCTGGCAGCTTCCCTGTTCAGTCCCTTAACCCTTAAGTCACACTTAATGACTTCGTCCCATGTCTTTCTCGGTCTACCCCTCCCCCAATATTAACACCTCTCACCCTCTGTACTCAATTATCATCTCCCATCCTCTCCACATGTCCAAACCACCTCAGCCTACCTCTCCTCATCACAACACCAATACACTCCAGTCCCATCCTACCTCTCAACTCTTCCATCGTAAACCCAGTCCCCCCAGGCCTTGCACGCAGGGACGCACTGCACATCCACCTAATCATTGTAATTTCTGTATGTTTAAACCTGCGAATATCCTCTTCCTTTACTGCCCAGGTCTCACTACCAAACAGCATCACACTCCTAACACATGCTGCATACAAAGACCTCTTAGCACGTAAGAAGAGTCCCCTCAGTGTCAGGAGAGGCAACAGCTCCCTGAACTTCTTCCAACCACTTCTCACCCTAGCAACCGAGCTAACTCCAGCCCCACCTCCGGCACATAACATGTCTCCCAAATAACAAAACTCCTCCACACACTCAAGAGACTCACCTGCAAGTTCAACCCTCTCACGCCTACCAATCTCCACCTGCTCTCCCCGACACGCAGCACACATGAAATCAGCATCATCTTGCAGTCTACCTCTAATACCACATCTCTTGTGCACCCATTTATCACAAACACTACACAAGATGGAATTACTTCCCACACCCTTGTGGCAAACTGCACATGGCCACTCTCCCTCTCCTCTGATTGTACCGCCACCAACCCTAGATATCGTCACTTTTGTTTTATCTGCATTTACCCTTAAGCCCTTGTACCCCATACCATCTCTTCACTTCTTAAATCTTTCCTCCGCCTCCTTTGCTTTAATTTGAATCTGTGTATAATCCGGTCTTCGAGGGAAGTGAAGTCAGTGAATGTACAGAGAGGTTTGGTGAGGAGGATGTGGAAAATGTGAGTACATTTAAGTACTTGGGCAGTGTGATGATTAAGGATGCAAGTTCAGAGGGTGAAGTGCTTGAAAAGGTACAACAAGGAAGAAAGATTGCTGGTTCCTTGAAAGCACTGATAAGACATGAGCATAGAAGTGAAAAAGCTACTACATGACAGTATTGTGATACCAACTCTAACGTATGGAAATGAAGCTTAGACATTGTTGGAGGGACAGATGTCAAGAGTGACAGCAGTGGAAATGAGTTATTTGAGAGGAGCATGTGAAGTCACATGGAGAGACAGACTGACAAATGAGGAAGTGAAGGAGCATTGTGGTGTGGACGTGGATGTGATAGGAAGCATCAGGAGAAATATACTAAGGTGGTTTGGCCATGTGGAGAGGATGGAGAGCAAGAGGCTGACAAGGAGAGTGTATGAGTGAGGTGGAGGGGGGGGGGAGAGGGATGGGGGGGGGCCAAGGATGAGATGGAGGGATGGAATGGAGAGGTACACGAGAGAGGGAGGTGTGAACTGGGAGCAGGGCAATGAAATGGTGGGGACAGGGTGACATGGAGGTGATTTGTTTGTGGCCACCCCTTATGGGATTAAGGTGTCTGGCAATAGACAGATAATCTGGTACCTTGCAAATTATGAGTTTTGGCTGGAATACAAAGTCAGTTTGGTGGATGTTCAAACATGATGGGAATTGACCAATCACAGCCTGAGAGCATCGTGCAGTGTTACCTATTCCACCTGTCCTCAGCTGGAAATATCAGTGCGTCAGACTCACTGAAACCGACTATAGTAACCAATGCAGCTCAATCAGGAACAGGGTAGTTGAGGTTCTCGGGGGGAGACCAAAGATAAGCCGTGCTGTCATCTTCACCACAGTCTAAGCATTTGTCAGTATATTATTTTGAAGACCAATCCACAGTGAATTACAATAATTGACATGAGACAAGACCACTATGTGGACCAATGATAAGAGGCAATGTCTATTCAGGAATTTCCTCCCAGAGTACAGACTTCTGATATGCAAGTTACAACCTCTGACAACCTAATTAATATGTTCTTTGTAATTTAACTTTGAGTTAAAATACTGTAAACACCCAGATGTCGAACAGAACTAGGCAACAAAAAGTGGGAGTTGGGTTCCCATGATTCCGCCCCCAGTGAGGGGCTAATACTCTGCAAAGAGGGGGACCTAAGTAACCCAAGGGCATATTAACATTACGCCATAATAGTATAACTTTGAACAAGATGCGGTACTAGTTAAAATTATCTAATAAGCATGAAGATTTGCATACACCATTATTAATCAATAGGAACGAAGTCCCGCTGCAGCTGAAGCAAATTTTTCAAGTTGAAAATTAAGGACCACCCTAATGGGTCTCTTCCCTCCTAATTCGTGCATATATACTTTTTTCACCACTCTATTGTTATCCATTCTCTCCATATGACCATACCATCCCAGTACACTCTCTTCAATTCAGGTGTCCACAGACTTCCTCACGCCGCATCTTTCATGAATCACATTACTTTGCATAGTATCCACACTCTGTACTCCACATACATTTCTCTGCAGTCCCATCTCCACTGCTCTCACTCTTGACTTCTCATTTTCATGCCACACCATAGTCTCCCATCCATATGTTAAAAGTTGGCACTAACATTCATTCATGTAAGCCTCGCACAGCTGCAACACTCAAGCCTCAGTTTCTTATCAAGGCCTTCATAGCACCAGCTACTTTCCTTCCTTGTGTCACTCTACTTTCCACTTCTTTTGCACGCTTTCCTCTTTCTTCTATCACTGTACTCAGGTATTTGAACTCTCACCAATTCCAGTCTCTCTCCATTCACTATAACATCACACTGGGAGTCACCTTGTCTCTCAATTACCATCATTTTACCCTTTTCTACATTTACTCTCGAGGCACGACGCTCACAGACATAAGCAAAACTCTGCACTATCAAGTTCTTCTCTGGTATTTGCCAGTAGCACTGCATCATCAGCATACAACAAACTTGAGATATTCCATTCATTACTAACACCATCCTTCTCTCCATTCCTTGTGTTTTTACTTCTCTCATCACCCTATCCATATATATATACTGAACAACCATGGGGACTTCACACAACCTTGTCACATGCCAGCACTGATTGTGAACCATTCACTCAGATGCCCATTTACCCTTACACATGCTTCACTACCATCATAAAAATTCTTGATGGCACCTAGCAGCTTACCATCTACACTGTAAATGTGCAAAACCTTCCACAATCCTTCTCTGTCTACTTTGTCGTACCGGTATGCTTTTTCCAGATCCATAAATGCCATAAACATGCTATGGTCCTTCTCACAAGCCTTCTCCACTATCTGTCTCACTGCAAATATTTAAGCCACACATCCTCTGCCACTCCAAAAGCAACCCTGTTCATCACCCACTATGACTTCTGATCTCTCTCTTACTTTCTCTATAATAATTCTTCCATATACCTTCCCTACAACACTCAATAAACTTATGCCATAGTCATTCTTGCACTCACTTCGCTCAGCTTTGTTTTTGTACATGGAGATAATCACAGCCTTTTTTCACTCTGCTGGCACAGTTTCACTCATCCATGCCTTCATACATATCTCCAACAGGCACTTCATTCTGCTCTGTTCTGAACTACACTTACTCATCTCTAGATACACCTCACCAACCCCAGCTGCTTTCCCATTTTTCAGCCGCTTCGCAGCGTTCTTCACCCGTGCACGTGTCACGTGTCCTAGCACTGCATTCTTTCTCTGCACACCCTCAAAACCAATCATGTTTACAGCCACTCTGCTCCCACTATTTCCATTCATCAGGCTTTCAAAATATTCTTTCCATCTGCTACTTACTTCATCCCCACGAGTTAATAATCTACCACTTACATCCTTCATCCATCATCCAATCCTATGTTGCCCCATGAGGAGCGAAGGAGCCTGGGGCTAGGCAAGTTGGTCCTGACATTTAAGATGAGAGTGGTCAGCCTCACTCATCCCTGAGTGCCACTACATGAGCAATAAACCCCAACCACCTTGGACATTTCTTTCTGCTGTCACTTCTACATTTCCACACCTTTTTCCAGAATAACTTCATATTTTCAGAGTAATTTGCAATCATTTTTCTTCCTAGACCATCATCTACCTCCTCCTTTTTCCTTGTCACTAATCTCTCTATGTGCTTCCTGCTCTCATTATATTCGATTCTTATTTCAACTGAACTCCTGTTCTGTAACCAAACTAGCCACTTCTTTCTCTTTTCCTCCACTGCCCTCTAAACCTCTTCATCCCACCATGCTGTACCTTTCTTCTTTGTTGTTCCTCTTGCCACACCACACAATGATTTAACATTCCTAACTAAGCAATCTCTATATGCATTCCACTGGCTGTCCAGATCCACTTCATTCCAATTTACTGATTCCAACTCCTCCCTTACCTTGGTCCTGTATTTATCTGCCATCTCTTTGATCCTCAGCTTCTCGACTTTCAGTCTTTTTCCCTGACTGCTCCTCTATCTCCAGGTCCACTTCATTCCTCTCAGCTTGATCTCGCATTCCACAATCATATGATCTGACAGGCATACCATAATCATATGATCATCAGCTCACGGCCCTCATATAAGCAACCATTCCCAGCATCGACCTCTCCACGAGCACATAATCAATCATGCTCCTTTCAACACGATCCCTGTTCCCTGTATACCATATTTATGTGAATCTTTGTGTTTGAAATAAGAGTTACAAATGCACAACCTCCTTTCCTGACACTTATCCTTCAGTCGCTTCCCATTATCATTTTCTCCTGGTACTCCATTACAATCCATTATGTCATCCTCAGGACCAGTGCCTACTCTTCCATTTATTTCACCCATCATGATCACTTTATAGCTCCTAGGCATTTCTCCCACTGCTTCATTCAGCTCATCCCAAAACTTGTTTTTTTGTCTCACTCCTGCCATCACACGGTGCATATGCTACAATCACCGCCATTTTCACCTTCTCAAACTTGAACTTGACATACATACATCTCGAGCTGACACATTTGTAATCTCTCACTCCACTCTGCCACACCTGAAATTAATTTTTCTTCAGCACAATAACCTTCTCCTTAAAGTTATAAATTCTACATTTACACAGATAAACATGATGACATGCATCTTAATAAATTCCTGTACCGAGGTTGGCCGTGGTAAGGCTGATATTTTCCATGGACAGGAAGCCAAACCAAGTGCCAAAAACAGCTAATTACTTCCTAATTTGCAAATGTTCTCACCTACCAACAGTAAACTCTCTGAGCAGCAACCAGTTCTTGAAATTAGATACTGTTTGTTCTCACCTATTTTCAATGAACTCCCTCTCAGCAGCAACCAACTTTTCCCGTTCCTCAGCAGATTTGTAGAAGAATCCAGAGTTGACCTCTGTCTTTTCATATTCCAAGGAGACATTACAGGTGAGAATGAAGGCATCTGTGGCCCTCTTAGGCATGTCCGGATGCCGACCACCATGGTCCAACACTAAACCCTTCACTAGCTGAGTGTCCAGCTCTGTCTTGTGCTGAAACATAATAATTCATCATCATCATCATCCGGACCTCCTTTCCCACCCAAGGGCAGGGTGAGGAGTAGCAACATCCAGACAGCCTAAGTTTACCCAGTTCAATGGTCCACGCTTCTATTCACTCACCATTCAAGTCCAGGGAATCCTGGCTCCATAAGATAGGCCCCCCAAAATTTCACCACATTCTGTAGCTTCACATATAACTACTGTATCTGATACAGCCATCCGAACGCTGTCACGTTAAAAAGGGTTGCTAAATCCCTGGTTATGTGCTTCTCCGCACAAAATTCATCCAGCCAGCTCAGTCTCCTGTCAGTCCCTTAGCCTCACCAACTTCCATACCTCTCTTCCTAACACACTCATCCACAATATCCCTCCACCTTCTTCTTGGCCTACCTCACCTTCTCCCTCCTTCAAATTTCCTCAGATATACCTTTTTCACCACTCTATTGTCATCCATTCTCTCCACATGACCAAACCATTTCAGTACAATCTCTTAGTATTCTGGTGTCCACAGACTTCCTCACTCCGCATCATTCATGAATCACGTTATTCCATATCCTAACCAATCTCTGTACTCCACATTCATTCCCCAGCAGTCCCATCTCCAAAAAAACATCCAGACCATTTTTTCCACCAAAGGATAAGGTGAGGCAGGGTCCAGCTAAAAACTGTCAATAGCATACACAGATGAATGGGTTAAACTCTTCACACATCATTCAAGTCCTTATAATTGTGACTTCACCTTACAGTACCAAATGCTCACCTGCATGTCCATAATCTCAACCATGTGTAGGTCAAGAGGTTTCTGGTCTTCCCTGATGGCAAGTACAGCATCCACACAAACCTCTGTCAGTTTGTCCGCCAATTCTGAATGAACTTTGGTACGCAAGGCTGTGCGAGCAACTTGGCATAAACACTCCCGGTTCATCTCTGCACTGATCTTCATTTTATCAAGCACCTCTTGTGCCTTCACCTGTAAATGTCAACGTATTATTTCAGGAGAACAATGATTTCTTTATAAGCCTCACAAACAAAAATACAGTAATCTTCCCACTATCCGACGTAATAGAGCCAAAGGCATGACCGGAAAGTGGTCTTGTCCGGATAGTGGCCCTGAAGATCCAGCAATGGTCATTCATGACCCTAACCTAACCTAAATCAGAAAACCACCTACCTACCTCCCTACCGGACATGCATTGCACTTATATAAGTCCCCTTTCACATAAAAAAATGCACACAAAGAATGAATTAATTGAATTTTAACCAAAAAATTATGATTTAGAGGTGAGTAAGGCATAGGTGCTCACAATTTGCCAGCAAGTGTAAGTATCAGACATGGAAATCACAATGAAAATCACCCTTTCTTACATCAGATGCATTAAATAATGAAAACAATGCATGAAATCATTGAATTTCAAACAAAAAATGATGAATTTGAGGTAAGTAAGGCATAGGTGTTCACGAGTTGGCAGCTTAGTGTAAGTAAGTATCGGACGTGGCAATCACTATGAAAATCATTTCTCACATCTTATGCACTAAAATATGGCGTGCAAAGCATCAAATAAATAAATTGTTACCAGAAAAATGATGATTAAGAGTTTGGTATGGCAAAGGTGTTCACTGTTCACCAAGAGCACCGGTCATTCTTGATCCTAACCTAACCTAACCTAAGTCAGAAAACCACCTCCCCACCGGACATGCATAGCACTTATTTAAGACCCCATTCACATAAATAATGGACACAAAGCATGAATTAATCAAATTTTAACCAAAAAATGATGATTTTGACGTATGTAAGGCATAGGTGTTCACGAGTTGGCAGCTTAGTGTAAGCATGTAACGGACGTGACAATCACTATGAAAATCATCATCTCTCACATCTTATGCACTAAAATATGGGATACAAAGCATCAGATAAAATAAACTGTTACCATAAAATTATGATTTAGAGGTGAATAGGGCAAAAATGTTCACCAGTTGACTAGATAGTGAACGTACTGTATATAAGAGACATGGTAATCACGGAGAAAATCACCTCTTTCACAGCCTATGCACTCAAATATGGGACACAAAGCATGAAGTAAATAAAATGTAACCAGAAAAATTATGATTTCGAGGTGCGTAGGGAAAAATGTTCACCAGTTGACTAGATAGTGAACGTAAGTAAGAGACATGGTAATCACTGAGAAAATCACCTCTTTCACAGCCTGTGCACTCAAATATGGGACACAAAGCATGAAGTAAATAAAATGTAACCAGAGAATGAGGATTTAGAAGTGATTATGGAAAAATATTTAGCAGCTGACAGTGTACTTACATGTCCATGATGGTTGTTAACGAATATTACCCCCACCTCTAAGGTTTTTACAGTGGTCATAATTGCTCTTGAAGCATGTCCAGTAATCCAGTGTTTAACTACACTTAATCCTTAGCACTGTGAATTATGATTGTTTAAACAAGAACGAAAATACTGCAAACGATCTGACAACCATCCAATCTTCACGGGGGTTGAGAAAAAGCTAACAGGAGGGGGAGAGCGCAGGAAGGGAGCCGGTCGACGCGCATGGGAAATTCAAACTGATGCGGTAAAACAAAATCGGATTTTTTTTTTGCAATTTTTGGGCATTTTGGAGTTTCGACCATCAGCCTACGATGTCCAAACAGTGAGGTAACCGGGTAGTGGTCGTCCGGATAGTAGAGAGATTACTGTAACACTGAAAATAGCCTAAGTTCTCTAAATTCAACTACAGCACAAGAATTCAGGGATTTTGCTAATAACTGCTATGTAATGCTAAGTTATGGATATATAGGGCTGGATCTCCTTCCCCACCCCAGGGCTGGGTGAGGAGCAGAAACATCCAGAGAGCCTAAGTTTACCCAATTCAATAGGCCACACTTCCATTCACTCATCATTCAAGCCACCGGAATCCTGGCTCTAGTTGATATGCCAAAAACATTCACCACATTCTGTTGCTTCACATAAATGTAAACGACAGTGTCAATCCGGACGTTGTCAAGTTAAAATGGGGTGCCAAATCCCTGATCATGCACTTCTTACAACATCCATCCAGCAAGCTCGATCTCTTGTCAGTCCCTGGCCCCAACGACTTCCATACCTCTCTTCCTCAAACACTCATCCACCATATCTCTCAACCTTCTCCTTGGCCTACCTTGCCTCCTCCCTCCTTTAACCCATTCACTGCGTCAGTGTCTGTTTACATGTACATCCCGTGTGCGACAGTTTTTAAGTACAATGGGGCCGCTCGGGTAGCGTTTTTTTGCTTAGCGAATCCACGGGTAGCGACAGGAAAGAAACTATCTCATAGCGATTAATGCTGCACAGTTAGCGAAAATCCGCTAGGCATTTACCACGTAGCGAGCAGGTGGGCAGAGGTGCCAAGGTCGGAACCTGATTCAAAAGCAATAATGGGCGAATATCATCTGATCTGATCTGAATGCTGATGGTGTATGCAAGCCGACCTTCATTTGTAGCGGGTGATGGGCAGAGTTGCTAAAGTCGGACCCTGGTAACGCTGACAGTGAGTGCGAGTCTACCCTCATGCTGTTGGTGCACAGTTAGCAAAAATCTGCTAGGCATTTAACACGTAGCTAGCAGGTGGGCAGAGTTGCCAGGGTTGGAACCTGATTCAAAAGCAATACTGGGTGAATATCATCTGATCTGATCCTCATGCTGATGGTGCATGGGAGCTGATCTTCATTTGTAGTGGGTGGATGGGCAGAATTGCCAAGGTCGGACCCTGGTAACACAGACAGTGAGTGCAAGTCTATCCTCAGTCAGTTCATTGACCCACTGCCTATCTATGAGCCGTGCTTTCATTCAACCTTCAGTCTCTCCATTGTTAAAGTTTCTTGTAACCTTCCATTTATTGTCTGGGGACTGAGTGCTCTGTTATCATGGCTTCAACTTCGGAGGCTGGCCCAAGTGGTGGCAGTGGGCCAGGGGAAAAAACAGGAAGTGCAGGTAGTGTAAGTGACAAAAAAGGCCAGAGAATACATGCATGGCAAGCCAAAGAAACAATATAGCGTGAGGTACAGAGACCAGCCCTTTTGAATGCCTCGTCAGACGAAGAGGACGATGTCGACATGCCCCTTGTTCAGCTCACGGAGGACCTATATGATGGTTGGGAAGATGAAACAGAGGCCCATCGCATCGAGCATGAAGTTCGTTTGCATGTGTTACAACGTGAGGGACAAGAGAAAAATGAGGGATGAGAGATGGAGAGTGAGCAGAGTCAGGTCCGTGGTCGCTAGGTTGCTGCGGTACAATAACCACGAAGCACGACAGTAATTTCAACAATAAATAGCAAAAATGATTTAAAAGTTGTTTATCCATTTGCATGTTAAGTTTATTTTATTAGTGTTCACAGTAGGAATATAGGGTTTCGTTGGAGTGTAGTACAGGTATTTATTTTTTAGCGGCTCTAGCAGGGATAAGAGATGGAGAGTGAGCAGAGTCAGGGCCGTTGTCGCTAGGTTGCTACAGTACAATAACCACCAAGCACGACAGTAATTTCAACAACAAATAGCAAAAATGATTTAAAAGTTTGTTTATCCATTTGCATGTTAACTAAGTTTATTTTATTAGTGTTCAAAGTAGGAATTTAGGGTTTCGTTGGAGGGTAGTACAGGTATTTATTTTTTAGCGGCTGTAGCAGGTTGCCACGGTACGGTAACTACAATTGATAACAATATCGTCGTCATCAGCCATTGAGGTCCACTGCAGGACCGGCCTGTAAGTGGCACTCAAAACGAAATAAAAGTAAGTTTGTTAATCTTCTTTGAATATGTAACATACTATCTTATTTCTGAAGAAATATGACGTGATATTAATGGTTATTGGAGGAAATTAGGGATATACCTGAAGGAGTCAGGACCATAGTTCATTGACCCATGTGAAAGTATGTATCTTAAGCTTTTCTTATAACTAATCTCCAACTCTCTCTCTCCTACCAAATTTTACAGTTTTAAATTTTTCCTTTACCTTTCCTTTTCACTTGGGGGAATGCCGGTATCTAAGCGATACTGATGGGTGGAAGGTGAACCTCCCCACAGTTACCCCAAGAAGAAGAAGATTGTTTGTTTATCCACACACCGTGCATCCGTTCAACTTGTCACAGTCTCTCGCCATTGTTAAAGTTTTTTGTGACCTTCCATTTATTGTCTGGCTACTGAGTGTTCTAATATCATGGCTTCAACATCGGGGGATGGCCCAAGAGGTGGTGGTGGCCCAGGGAAAAAACAGGAAGTGCTGGTAATGTAAAAGTGACCAAAAAGGCCAGACAATACATGCGTGGAAAGCCAAAAAAACAATATTGCATGGAGGAAAAGAAAAAGATAATTTTTTGAATACTGTATGTAGTATACGTTTATCTTATTACAGTACTGTACTGAAGAAATATGACGTGATACTGATGGGTAATGGAGGAAATTAGGGGTATAGCTGAAGGAGTCCAGGACTGTATTAATTTATTAAGGTAAGAAGTTTGCCCCTCGGGTAGCGATTTCATGGATAGCGGCCATTTTGGTGGACTAATAAGGTCGCCATCCAAGGGGCCCCACTGTACAGTAAAACCTCGATATAACGGACTTCAATAGACCGGAATTCGCATTTATCGGACTCGAGGAGCTACCGGACTAAATTCCTATATATCGGAAAAAGTCCGATAAAGCCAGAAGCAGTCCGGACTGCCTGACCACTTCAGCTATGTTCACCACAATAAGGTAAATAAAAGACATGTTTATCAGTGTACAGTACAGCATTATTATACATTTGATTAATGTAGTGAAGGTATAACACAGTACAGTACTGCAATGGTAGTGAAAACAGTTTAAAAACCAGTGGTGCAATCCGGACTAATGTCTGATATATCGGAAAAAGTCTGAATTAGCAGGGGAAAGTCCGGATGTCGCTTTTATCAGAATTTCGCATTTTTTGGAATGGTTAAGGCCCCAATTAGTCCGTTATAGTGAGGTCTTACTGTATTCAGAAAAACAGTATTAGAAAAGAAGTAATACTGTCAAAAGACAGAGAAAAGAATCCAGAGTTCAATGGTATAAAATACAATACAGTAAAACCTCGATATAACAGACTTCAGTAGACCGGAATTCGCTTTTATAGGACTCAAGGAGCTACCGGACTAAACTTCCATATATCGGAAAAAGTCCGATATAGCCAGAAAGTAGTCCGGACTACCTGACAACTTCAGCTATGTTCACCACAATAAGACAATTAAAAGACATGTTTTTCAGTGCACAGTACAGTATTATTATACCATTTGATTAATGTAGTGAAGGTATAACACAGTACAATACTGCAATGGTGGTGAAAACCACTGATGCACTCCGGACTAATGTCTTATATATCGGAAAAAGTCCGGATTAGCAGGGGTAAGTCCGGATGTCGCTTTTGTCAGAAAATCGCATATTTCGGACTGGCCTGAGCCCCAATTAGTCCGTTATAGTGAGGTCTTACTGTATAGCAAAAAACAAATTACCTCTGAAACAGGTCTATGAAGTAATAAATATTCCCTGTGCGGTGGTGCCAGACAAACGATATGTTATGGTCGCACTGTGTTGGGAGTGTCACTCTTGTGATCAGATAAGGTGTAAATCAGCATCTGAACCATCACTGTCATCATCTGACAATGTATTACTATCATCACTACACTCATCCAGAGATTTCATCCAAAATTTGCTTGGGTTACCTAGCAGTAGCCTCCTGGAGAAGAGTTCGTACCGGTACCTGCGGCATGTTGTAGGTGATGAGCTAAGCTCTTCTCCTCGTAAAAATGCATGATCTATGTATTGCAATATTCTATAGGGTGCCACGAGTTGCTAGATGATTTATTTTGCACCATTTCTGACAGCGAAATTTTCGAGAGCAGAAAATTATATATGATGCAGATGAAGTCAGAGCCATTTGGAATCATATATCATATATGATACAGACGCAGTCAATGGGTTAAATTAGCTCAGACATACCTTTTTCACCACTCTAATGTTATCCATTCTCTCCACATGACAATACCATCTCAGTACACTCTCTTTGATTCTGGTGTCCAGATGTCCTCATTCTGCATCTTTCACAAATCACATTATTTCGTATCCTATTCACTCTCTGTCCTTCGCATACATCCTCAGGAGTCCAATCTCCACTGCTCTCACTCCCGACTTTTCATTTTCATGCCACACCATAGTCTCACATCCATATGTTAAATATGAAACTAACACTCATTCGTGTAAGCCTCATGCAGCTGCAACACTCAAGTCTCTGTTTCTTATCAAGGCATTCATAGCACCAGGTACTTCTCTTCCTTGTGTCACTGTCTGAGTCATTTCTTCTTCATTTCTACAACAATCGCAGCCTTTCCTCTTTCACTCTGTCGAGCACCACCCATCCTCCTCAAAACCTCACCTTCTCTTCCTGACTGAGACTCAGATGTCTGAGGCAACTGATAGCAAATCCTTTTCTGTATCCTCCTACTTTCTCTATACTCATTTCAAAGCCAAAGGTGGCTGTTATGTATATGTATGCAATGACTTAACTTGCTCGAGTTCCTGAACATGATTCTTCCGAATTCTCTACTCTCTGGCTTTGGCTTTCCTGTCATTCTCTGACTAAATATATCTGCACTGTTTACTTATCCCCCAATACTACTGACTATGAAAAGTTCTTCGACTATCTTACTTCTGCTTCTATCCATTTCTCCTTTCTCTGAAATCTCCATTCTAGGAGATTTCAACGTTCACCATCACCTTTGGCTCTCCTCTCCTTTCACTGATCCACCTGGTGAACAAGCCTACATCTTTTCTATCCTCAATGACCTACGGCAGCTTGTACAGCACCCAACCCTGACCGCGTTGGAGAAAGCTCCAACTTACTTGACCTCTTCCTTTCAACTAATCCTTTTGCTTACACTGTTAATCTTTCCTCTCCGTTGGGCTCCTCCTCATTACCTTAAGCTGTCCTATCGTTCCGGTACGGCCTGTGGACCCTCCAAAGAAACGTCGCTTGTGGCACTTTGGAGCTGCGGATTGGAAGGCCCTCAGGCAGTGCTTCTTTGATTTTCCATGGAATGATTATTGCTTCCATGGCCGAGAGCCATCTGAGTGTGCCTTGAGCATTTCAGAGGTTATTCTCTCTGGAATGGAAGCATACATTCCCTTCTCATATCCTCTGACTAATGCAAGAAAGCCTTGATTTAATTATGTTTGTTCTACTGCTGTCCAGAACAAGGAAAGGGCCTATAAAAGGTACTACAGCCAACCCACCCCTGAATCACATCTTGTTTATGTTTCTGCCCAGAATCATGCTAAGTCTGTTTTTCATTCTGCTAAAAATAATTTCATCCATTCTAAATGTTCTCAACTCTCCAACTCGAATTTTTCCTGCTCCTTCTGGCACCTTGTCAAAAACCTTTCTAACAACTTTACCTCATCATCCTTCCCTTCTCTTTTCTACTCTGATGGCTCTGTAGCTATTTCTTCTACTGATAAAGCAGATCTCTTCGCTCAGACTTTCTCCTCCAATTCCACCTAAGACGATTCCGGTGCTGTTCCTCCATCACTTCCCCCCTCTGACTTCCTCATGGCTGACATTAAAATTTCTTCAGCTGATGTATTTTCTGCCATCACTGGCCTCAATACTAACAAGGAATATGGGCCTGATGGAGTCCCTCCTATTGTCCTCAAAACTGTGCTTCTGTGATTACACCCTACCTAGGTAAACTCTTTTGCCTTTGTCTATCAAATTGCACCTTTCCTTCTTGCTGGAAGGTTGCTCTCATTCAGCCAGTCCCAAAGAAAGGTGACCATTCCCAACCCTCTAACTATTGTCCAATTGCTTTAACATCCTGTGTCTCAAAAGTTTTCGAGTCAATTCTTAACAGAAAAATCTTAAAGCATCTTTCCTGTCACAACCTTCTTTCTGATCATCAATATGGGTTCCATCAGAGATGCTCCACTGGCGATCTTCTCACCCACCTTTCAGACTCTTGGTCATCCTCCTTTCGGGACTTTGGCGAAAGCTTTGCCATTGCACTTGACGTCTCAAAGGCTTTCGATCGAGTCTGGCATAAATCTTTAATTTCTAAAGTGCCCTCCTACGGTTTCTATCCTTCTATCTGTGCCTTTATCTCTAGCTTCCTTTCTGGTCATCCTATAGCCACTGTTGTAGATGGCCATCGTCCTTCTCCTAGATCTATCAGCAGTGGTGTTCCTCAAGGCTCTGTCCTATCACCAACTCTCTTCCTTTTATTCATCAATGACCATCTAAGCTGTACATCTAACCCTATCCACTCGTACACTGGTGATTCCACCCTTCACCTTTCCATTCGGTTCCCACAACGTCCATCTCGGCAGTTACTTCAACAAACAATGGATGAGGCTAGGGCACACCTCGTGTTTGACTTGGCTCGTATCTCTGACTGGGGTAAAAATAATCTTGATGTTTTTAATGCATCAAAGACTCAGTTCTTACACCTATCAACTCAACAAAATCTTCCACAGGAGTATTCACTAATGTTTGATAATATCTAGCTCAATCCTGCATCATCCTTGAACATGCTTGGGGTTTCATTCACTCGGGACTTATCTTGGAAAGATCATATTACATCTCTTGTAAAATCTCCTTCCAAGAGATTAAGTGTGCTAAGCCAACTCCGTACCCTCTTTACTCCTGCACAGTTGTTGACTTTATACGTGGAATCTATTCACCCCTGTGTAGAGTACAACTCTCATGTGTGGGGAGGCTACCCACACACAGCTCTTCTCAATAGGGTGGAGTCAATGGCTTTTCATCTCATCAGCTCTCCTCCTCTTACTGGCTTCCTTCATGCTCTATCTCTTCGTCACACTGTTGCATCTTTACCTCTTTTCTATCACTACTTCAATAGTCACTGCTTCTCTGAACTATCTGCTTGCGTCCTTCCTCCTCTACGATGGGCTCGTAGCATCCGACTAGCAACAAACTCTCATTTTTTTTCTGTCCAGCTCTCTAATGCAAGAGTTAACCGTTATTCCCAGTTCTTCATTTATGCAACAGGTCTACTCTGGAACTGTCTCCCTCTATCTGTATTTCCTGCTTCCTATGAACTCCAGTCTTTTAAATCTCAGTGTGTCCAGGCATCTTGAAATGATCGGATATCGAATTTGGCTCTCCCTACCCCCCTTTTCTTTTTCTACTTGGAAGGAACAGTAAGCAGGCTTCTGGCCTTTGGTTCCATCTTCCTTGCATTATATATATATATATATATATATATATATATATATATAAACCTACTTTCCACTTCTTTTGCACATTTTCCTATTTCTTCTATCACTGTACCCAGGTACTTGAACTCTCTCACCAGTTCCAATCTCTCTCCACTCACTGTAACATCACACTGGGAGTCACCTTCTCTCTCAAAAACCATCACTTTACTCTTTTCTACATTTACTCTCAAGGCACAAAGCTTAAAGACATCATAAAAACTCTGCACTAATCTACCACGTTCTTGTCCAGTATTTGCAAGCAGAAATGCATCATCAGCACACAACAAATTTGAGATATTCCATCACATTCATTACCAACACCATCTGATGCCTGTCCAGGATGTAACACAGCACCCCGTACTATTAAGCACATCATGGAAGACTGCATTGCACACAATCACCTACGCCAAAAACACAACATGCTCAAAACATATTACGTCGAGCCGACAGACAAAAGGTTCAGTTCAGTGCAATTCCTGCAAGAACTGGACCCAATACACTTGCACAACACTTGCATCCAAAAAAGACTACACAAACAACTGGACCTGCTCCTTATGTTCCTTCACCCCACCCACTAACCCCCTCACCAATCCTACTCCTACTTCCCCCACACCTCCTCAACCTAACGAACCAATCCTTCCAACACCATCCAATCCCCTAACCCTTCCTATCCCACCCCAAACTAATCCACCTCAACCGTTACCTCCACCACAACCTTCTCCTACCCTTTCCCCTCCACCCTCACCACTACCTCCCCTCCATACTGCAGCACCCAACACACACCGCACACATAACATAAACATTCTCCAACTAAACATAGATGGCATAAACACCAAAAAAACAAGAACTCACACAATTCATCAAACAACACAACATACATATTGCCAACTTGTACCTTTCCTTCTAGATGGAAGTTTGCTCTCATTCAGCCAGTCCCAAAGAAGGGTGACCATTCCCAACCTTCTAACTATCGTCCAATTGCTTTAACATCCTGTGTATCAAAAGTTTTTGAATCAGTTCTTAACAGAAAAATTTTAAAGCATCTTTCCTGTCACAACCTTCTTTCTGATCGTCAGTATGGGTTCCGTCAGGGACGCTCCACTGGCAATCTTCTCACCTACCTTTCAGACTCCTGGTCATCCTCCTTTCGGGACTTTTGCGAAAGCTTTGCCATTGCACTTGACATCTCAAAGGCTTTCGATCGAGTCTGGCATAAATCTTTGATTTCCAAACTGCCCTCTTACGGTTTCTATCCTTCTATCTGTGCCTTCATCTCTAGCTTCCTTTCTGGTCGTTCTATAGCTGCCATCGTTCTTCTCCTAGACCTATCAGTGGTGTTCCTCAGGGCTCTGTCCTATCACCAACTCTCTTTTATTCATCAATGACCTTCTAAGCTGTACATCTAACCCTATCCACTCGTACACTGATGATTCCACCCTTCACTTTTCCATTCGATTTCCGCAACGTCCATCTCAGCAGTTACTTCAACAAAAAAGGGATGAGGCTATGGCACACCTAATGTCTAACTTGGCTCATATCTCTGATTGGGGTAAAAATAATCTTGTTATTTTTAATGCATCAAAAACTCAGTTCTTACACTTATCAACCCGACAAAATCTTCCTCAGGATTACCCACTAATGTTTAATAATGTCCAGCTCAGTCCTGCATCATCCTTGAATATGCTAGGGGTTTCTTTCTCTCGGGATTTGTCTTGGAAAGAACATATTACATCTCTTGTGAAATCTGCTTCCAAGAGATTAGGTGTGCTGGGCCGACTCCGAACTTTCTTTACCCCTGCACAGATGTTGACCTTGTACACGGGTTTTATTCGCCCATGTATGGAGTACAACTCTCATGTGTGGGGAGGCTCCCCATATGCAACCCTTCTCAACAGGGTGGAGTCAAAGGCTTTTCATCTCATTAACTCTCCTCCTCTTACTGATTCCCTTCAACCTTTGTCTCTTCGCCGCACTGTTGCTTCTTTATCTCTCTTCTATCGCTACTTCAATGGTCACCGTTCCTCTGAACTGTCTGCTTGCATCCCTCCACCTCTACGACGGGCACGTAGTACCCGTCTAGCAACAAACTCTCATCCCTTTTCTGTCCAACTCTCTAATGCAAGAGTTAACCGTTACTCCCAGTCCTTCATTTATGCAACTGGTCAACTCTGGAACTGTCTCCCTCTGTCTGTATTCCCTACTTCCTATGATGTCCAATCTTTTAAGCGCAGTGTGTTCAGGCATCTCGAGATGAATGGATCTTGAATTTGGCTCTCTTTTGTAATGTTTTTACTTTTTCTTGGAAGGAACAGTTGCAGGCCCTGGCCTTTGGTTCCTTCTTCCTTGCATAAAAAAAAAAAAAAAAACTTACAAGAAACAAAACTACACACAACACAAAAAACATCTACATTTCATAATTTCACCACCATCAGACAGGACCGGGCCAACGGTGGTGGCGGTGGACTCATCACCCCGGTACACAAATCCGTAAACTTTTCAGATACCAGTGCACACACAAAGTCACTTCTCCTCCCACACGACACTACGACAGAAATACAATCAATTACAATAAGCACTGGTAACAAATCACACGACAATTGCCAACATATACATTCCCCCCCAGTCATCCCCCACAGTACCACACAATTACTCTCCACAAATACACCACATCACTAACATACCCAACATCATCCTGGGTGGTGATTTCAACGCCAAGGTGTCGGCCTGGTATGTCAACAACATTGACACAGACAGAGGGTTGGCACTACAAACCCAGACAGATCACCTTTTCATACTCAGTCATTCCAGTCTTCATACCCATATCCCACACCAAGCCCTCTTCCTCCCATCATCCCCAGATATCACCTTCTGTTCCCCAGACTTCGCTCCCACAACTTCCTGGAGAGTGGTCAGAGCCCTTGGCTCTGATCACCTCCCAATCATCATCACTACCAAAACCAGAATCACCCCAGCTGGCCACAGACCCACTTACACTAATTATAAGAGAGCCAACTGGGAGGCCTTAACAACTGAAACAGAACAACACTTTGAAACATTAAACAGTACATCCATTACAAACATCAACACCGCTGTGCACACTTATAATACAATTATATAAAACGCAGACAAAAGACTCATCCCTAGAGTCAACAGAAAAAGACACAACCCCAATTTCACACCAGAAATTCAAGGCCTCATTAGACAACGGGACACACTACGACATCCCCGAACACCACATACGCATGGCACCATACAACAAATACAAGAACTCAACTCAAATAAACAATAAAATATCAGAACGGCAAACACTAACCTGGAATACAGTAAGACCTCACTATAACGGACTAATTGGGGCTCAGGCCAGTCCGAAATATGCGATTTTCCGATAAAAGTGACATCCGGACTTACCCCTGCTAATCCGGACTTTTTCCGATATATCAGACATTAGTCCGGAGTGCATCAGTGGTTTTCACCACCATTGTAGTATTGTACTGTGTTATACCTTCACTACATTAATCAAATGGTATAATAATACTGTACTGTGCACTGAAAAACATGTCTTTTACTTGTCTTATTGTGGTGAACATAGCTGAAGTTGTCAGGCAGTCTGGACTGCTTTCTGGCTATATCAGACTTTTTCCGATATATAGGAGTTTAGTCCAGTAGCTCCTCGAGTCCGATAAAAGCGAATTCCGGTCTACTGAAGTCCGTTATATCAAGGTTTTACTGTAATTATCTCCAAACACTTGATCACAAAACAAACACCAGCAAACTCTACAAAACACTAAACAGCATCACACTCATCAACAGCAACACTAAACAATCACACATTGCCATCACAACAACAGACACCATTCCAACAAGCAAACACTCTCATCAATCACTTTTCACATGTCAGCCATCTAAACCCTCATCGTGACGACCGACATATCATCCGACATAAGAGACAGTTCCCCACAGACCCAGACTTCACACCTTTCACTTACAGCCAGACAAAGCACATCATCAGCAACCTCAAGCACTCATCTGCCTGTGGACCAGACAACATAAGCAACATACACCTTAAACACATTGGACCACAAGGCATACAAGCACTCACCAACAAATCAAACTACAGCTACTCTACATCTATCTATCTATTGCCAGACGCCTCAATCCCGCACGGGGTGGCCACAATCAAATTGCCTCCATGTCGCACTGTCCCCCGCCATTTCACTACCCCGCTCCCAACTCACCCCCCCCCCCTCATATACCTCTCCACTCCATCCCTCCATCTCATCCTCGGCCTCCCCCTCCCTCTCGCCCCCTCCACCTCACTCACATACACTCTCCTCGTAAGTCTTTCACTCTCCATCCGCTCCACATGCCCAAACCACCTTAACGTGTTTCTCCTAACGCTTCCTATCACGTCCACAACCACACCACAATGCTCCTTCACTTCCTCATTTGTTAGTCTGTCTCTCCATGTGACTCCACATGCTCCTCTCAAATAACTCATTTCCACTGCTCTCACTCTTGACTTCTGTCCTTCCAACAGGGTCCAAGCTTCACTTCCATATGTTAGAGTTGGTACCACAATACTGTCATGTAACAACTTTTTCACTTCCATGCTCACCTCCCTGTTTCTTATCACTGCTTTCAACGAACCAGCAACCTTCCTTCCCTGCTGCACCCTTTCGAGCACTTCACCCCCCAGACTTCCATCCTTACTCATCACACTACCCAGCTACTCACACAACATAACACCCAACATCTGGAAGCATGGTATTATCATCACTATCCCCCAACCAACAAAGACCCCACATTACCTTCCTCATACCACGCCATCACACTCCTCTGCACCCCCTCCAAAGTCACTGAAAGACTGGTACTAAAACCAGTTACATCTCACACCCCCCTAGCCCCATCACAACACAGTTTTAGGCCACTACATTCCACAAACACTCTTCTTACAGACCTCACACAAAGAGTTTTTGATGGCATGAATTCAGCTAGGCCACCACATAGAACACTCCCTGTCACACTAGACATTAGTAAAGCTTTTGATTCCATCCCCCGCCACAACCTCACAAACAAAATACAGTAATCCCTCAATTATTCGGACGCATCACTATTTGGACATTGTGGGCTGTCCGACCCCCCAAATGCCCGAAAATTTGAAAAAATCCGATTCTTTTGGACCGCGTATGTTTGAATTTCCCGCACACGCCAATAGGCTGTGTTTTCACACCTCGCGCCTCTCTCTCTGTCTCATTTCCCGCTCTGCTCCTTGCTCGTCAACATGCTCTGAAAATGGCAGCTGAAGTGATTGGTTTTGTGGTGATACCCTACCTCCTGCAGGGCTTGATGCTGCTCTTCACCTTCTTCATCATGTGTGTGATGATGGCCCCGCCACCTGAGAAGAGGAAGAAAGTGGTTCTGACTCTGGAGAAGAAGAGGGAGGTATTGGAGAAGATGGACGCTGGGTGCCCGACATCACGGATCCTCCGTGAATTCAACCACCCTCACTCCACTTTGTTTGATATCAAGAAGTCCCGAGACAAACTACGGCAGTACATGGCTGATTTCGCTTCGAAAACCAGACGGAACGTGGAGAGGAAGATGATGTTTACTCCTAAGTATGCTGAGAGTGAATAAATTCTCCAGGACTCGTCACTAGACCACACGGGAATTTACTGTTATGTACAGTGCAGTGAAGTGATGTGATGCCAGGTATGCGAAAGAAAACGTTGTGGAAAGTGCTTGTGAGAAGTGCTGGTGAGTGTAAAGTGCACCAGAAGTGCTAAGGTGTCAGGTGCAAGGTCTTACTGTCAGTCTGAGATGACCGAGCGGGTTATACATCAGGACGGCAGCATCATTCTCGTAAGTACCCTAACTTCATCAAAATTCCTTGTTTTGTTCTTTCCATATCATTAATCTCATGCATAAACTTTGTGAAAGATGACTTCCATAATGATTTTCATGTCTAACCTGTTTTCAGCATGCTGCAAATGGGTTAAAAAATTACCATAAATGTTAATCATAATTTCCTGCTTTCAAGTTAATTTTTTCATGCATGGTTTTGAAGTGCACCAGCTATGAAAAAGATGAATGCCATTGATTTGTGTGAAATATGATTACCATAAAGATTTTCATGTCTAACCTGATTTCAGCATGCTGTAAATGGGTTAAAAAATTACCATAAATGTTAATAATAATTTCCTGCTTTCAATTTAATTTTTTCATGCATGGTTTTGAAGTGCACCACCTATGAAAAAGATGAATGCCATTGATTTGTGTGAAAGAAGATTATCATAAAGATTTTCATGTCTAACCTGTTTTCAGCATGCTGTAAATGGGTCAAAAAATTACCATAAATGTTAATCATAATTTCCTGCTTTCAATTTAATTTTTTCATGCATGGTTTTGAAGTGCATCAGCTATGAAAAAGATGAATGCCATTGATTTGTGTGAAAGATGATTACCATAAAGATTTTCATGTCTAACCTGTTTTCAGCATGCTGTAAATGGATTAAAAAATTACCATAAATGTTAATCATAATTTCCTGCTTTCAATTTAATTTTTTCCTGCATGGTTTTGAAGTGCACCAGCTATGAAAAAGATGAATGCCATTGATTTGTGTGCAAGATGATTACCATAAAGATTTTCATGTCTACCCTGTTTTCAGCATGCTGTAAATGGGTTAAAAAATTACCATAAATGTTAATCATAATTTCCTGCTTTCAATTTAATTTTTTCATGCATGGTTTTGAAGTGCACCAGCTATGAAAAAGGTGATTGACAGTGAATTTCATGTCTGGTCATAACCAAACCTAACCTAACCTAACCATTTTTCTGGTAACAATTTACATCATTTACTGTATTTGATGCTTTGTATCCAATAATTTTGTGCATAAAATGTGAAAAAAGATGATTTCCATGTCCGATTCTTACTTATACTATGGTGGCAAGTTCTGAGCACCTATGCCTTACTGACCTCTAAATCATAATTTTTTTGGTTAAAATTCAATTAATTCATGCTTTGTGTGCATTATTTATGTGAAAAGGGACCTAAATAAGTGCTATACATGTCCGGTAGGGAGGTAGGAAGGTAGTTTTCTGATTTAGGTTAGGTAAGGTTAGGGTCATGAATGACCGGTGCTGGAGCTTCAGGACAAATATTAGGACAAAACCACTGTCCGGACGTGCCTTTGGCTCTATTACGTGAAATAGTGGAGGGATTACTGTATTCAACAAAAACATGCACAATAACACAAAAAGATGGCTACCAAACTACTTAGCAGGGAGATATGCACATGTAACTTTTGCTGGTCAGTCCTCGAACATCAGAAACTTCACAAATGGTGTCCCCCAAGGATCTGCCTTGTCTCCTACACTCTTCAACCTATACATCCATGACATACCCACACCCCACACACAACAAATACACATAGCTTCCTATGCAGATGACATAACACTTACATGCACACACCAAATCACAAACACAGCTACACAAATTCTCCAACCTTACCTCAACACACTACATGAATGGTTCACCACAAACAGATTCAACATAGCCCCAGCCAAATCTACAGTGACCCTTCTCACAAACTAGACAGCAGAACACAGTCACATTCCACACCTCACCATAGACAACACTCCCCTACCACACACACACACACACATACCCAAAATCCTTGGTGTAACATACAATACATCAATGTCACTTAAACAACACATCACAAACATCAATAATAAATTAACACCTAGACTCAATGCCTTGAAGTCACTTGCCCATACAACATTTGAACACAACAAAGAAACAACCACCACAGTATACAAACAATATATACATTCAGTGATGAATTATGCAAGCCCTACTTGGGCTCCAAACCTCACTAAAACACACTATGACACTCTTCAGACCATACAAAACAAGGCCTTAAAAATAATCACAGGCTGCACAGCTACTACATCTACAGACCACCTACACCAAGAAACGAAAGTCCTCAAAGTCAAGGATCATCTAGACATGAGAGGCACCCAAATTCTCGCTGCAGCCTCCACAAACCCACAACATCCTCTACACTAAATGGCAGCACATCCACACACACACACCAAGGAACATCAAAACACCCAGCACATGATATCATACACAAATACTATCATCTCTTCCCTCCTGCCCACTCAGACCAGCTTCCAGAAGCATATTCATACTCAAATCACTCGCCGTTCCATTCAGTCACTGAAAGACAACACACAGCTGCATGCACGGCCTCCTGATATCCATCCTTCTGAATCCCATCTCCCCTGTGAGGACAGGATCCACCTGGGCAGGCTGAGATGTGGGCATCATCCAGCCCTCTTGAGTTATCAGAAGAGGCTGGATGACTCCGTTGCTGATGCCTGTCCAGGATGTAACACAGCACCCCATACTATTAAGCACATCATGGAAGACTGCATTGCACACAAAGACTGCATTGCACACAATCACCTACGCCAACAACACAACATACACTCCTTTAGAGCTCTGTGGGAAAGCCCGGTCTCAGTCATGGCCTTCCTTAGGGACTCGGGGCTGTTCGGCCAGACTGCCTAGGGAACAACTACTACTACTACCACCCTTCTCTCC
>JAGKTI010006386.1:12744-40963 GCA_018397915.1 Birgus latro
GAGAATAGAGAAAGTAGGAGGATACAGAAAAGGATTTGCTGTCAGTTGTCTCAGACAGCTGAGTCTCAGAAAGAAAGAGAAGGTGAGGTTTAGAGGAGAAGAGGTGGTGCTCAACAGAGCGAAAGTTAGAGGAAAGGCCGCGAATGTTACAGAAATGAAGAAGGAGTGAGTCAGACAGTGGTTCCAGGCAGCTCTGAGAGCCGTCACTGGGAGAGGGGCGGATGGTGGGGGCATTTATGGTCCCCCCCCCGGGGACTCCGAGGCATGATTTATGTGCGCCATTTTTTAGAATTTTTTGAAAAGGAAGTGTAGTGTGTAGCGTGTATGTAGTTTGGTGTTGACAGTTAGAGAAACTTGTATTGGAGAGCATGCTGGTCTACTCTCTGTGTTACTGAGACACTGAAAAAGTTCAGCAAAGGAGGATGGTCAGGAACAAGTCCTGAGGGCTGATGAAACGAGAGCTCCAGCTCTCCCTGTCATCAGCTTTCCATCCTCCTCGGGAGTACTTCCCTGCTCAACTGGTGCTACAGTCTCCTCACCTCAAATACTGTCATGTAGCAGCTTTTTCACATCCATGCTCACTTCCCTGTTTCTTGTCACTGCTTTCACAGAAGTATTTGTAAGTATTAGTATATAAATTTCCCAGAATGCAATAAAATATCTGATTAGCATAAAAATGTGCAAAACGATACAGATGAATGTTATGGAAAGATGAAACTCCCACTCTCTCCCCCCATACCCATCCCATGTCCTTCCCCACCTTCCCCTCCTTCTTACCCCTCTGCTCTCCTTCATCTCCACTCCTCTTATCTCCCCATCCTGTCTGCCTTATATTATCCACGGTGCCAACCTACATAATAACTCGCACTCTTCTCTATTTCATGTCTATTCTTGTAACCTTTTTCTTCATCTACATTCAAGAGTTTCTTGCCATGCCACAGTCCTTTTCTCACACTCTTTACTCCAAACATGATGCAGCAATTTGAAACCTAATTGTTCTGACCCTGTTTCATTAATCAGTGAACAAAATGAGGAGAGTGGGAACATTTTCCTTGCGAAGAGACAGGGCAAGAAATAGGAGGAATGGGCACAAATGTTTGTTTAATTTCGCATACTGAAATAATAGCCACCGACTGCCTGACTCGCTCAAAAAAAAAAAAAAAAATCACAAGAACGAGACCTCATATGTTTCTGCATCTTGCGGCTGTTGGTAGTGACAAGGGATGGAGAAAAGAATGACAACTGGAATAAAAGGAGTGGGAAGGAGGCAGAGAGGGTGAGAATGGGACTCGAACAGAAAGGAATATTGATAATTAGCCTTGGATATACAGTAAGATCTCACTATAGTGGACTAATTGGGGCCCAAGCCATTCCGAGAAATGCAAAATTCCATTAAAAGCGACATCCGGACTTTCCCTTGCTAATCTGGACTTTCCGATATATCAGACATTAGTCCGGATTGCACCAATGGTTTTTAAACTGTTTTCACTGCTGTGTGATACCTTCACTACATTAATCAAATTGTATAGTACTACTGTACTGTACACTGATAAACACATCTTTTATTTACCTTATTGTGGTGAATATAGCTGAAGTGGTCAGGTAGTCTGGACTGCTTCTGGCTTTATCAGACTTTTTCCGCCGATATAATCCCTCCACTATCCGACGTAATAGAGCCAAAGGCATGACCAGAAAGTGGTCTTGTCCGGATAGTGGCCCTGAAGTTCCAGCACTGGTCATTCATGACCCTGACCTAACCTAAATCAGAAAACCACCTACCTACCTCCCTACTGGACATGCATAGCACTTATTTTAAGTCCCCTTTCACATAAATAATGCACACAAAGCATGAATTAATTGAATTTTAACCAAAAATGATGATTTAGAGGTGAGCAAAGCATAGGTGCTCACAACTTGCCAGCAAGTGTAAGTAAGTATCAGACATGGAAATCACTATGAAAATCACCCTTTCTCACACCGTATGCATTAAATAATGGACACAAAGCATGAATTCATTGAATTTTAACCCAAAAATGATGATTTTGCGGTAAGTAAGGCATAGATGTTCATGAGTTGGCAGCTTAGTGTAAATAAGTATCAGACATGGCAGTCATTATGAAAATCATCATTTCTCACATCTCATGCACTAAAATGTGGGATACAAAGCATCATATAAATAAATTGTTACCAGAATAAGAGTTAGGTATGGCAAAGGTGTTCACTGTTCACCAACTGCACCGGACATTCTTGACCCTAACCTAACCTAACCTAAATCAGAAAACCACCTACCTACCTCCCTACTGGACATGCATAGCAATTATTTAAGACTGTATTCACATAAATAATTGGCACAAAGCATGAATTAATTGAATTTTAACCCCATAATGATGAATTTGGGGTGAGTAAGGCATTGGTGTTCATGAGTTGGCAGCTTAGTGTAAGTAATTATCGGACATGGCAGTAATTTCTCACATCTTATGCACTAAAATATGGGATACAAAGCATCAGATAAATAAATTTTTACCAGAAAAAGAGTTAGGTATGGCAAAGGTGTTCACTGTTCACCAACAGCACTGGTCATTCTTGACCCTAACCTAACCTAACCTAAATCAGAAAACCACCTATCTACCTCCCTACCGGACATGCATTGCACTTATTTAAGACCCCGTTCACATAAATAATTGGCACAAAGCATGAATTAATCGAATTTTAACCCAAAAATGATGATTTTGAGGTGAGTAAGGCAGGGGTGTTCGCCAGCTGACTGCATAATGAACGTAAGGAAGAGACATGATTATTACTGAGACAATCACATTTTCACAGCATATACACTCAAATATGGGACACAAAGCATGAAGTAAATAAAATGTAGCCAGAAAAATTATGATTTAGAGGTGTGTAGGGCAAAAATGTTTACCAGTTGACTAGATAGTGAACGTATGTAAGAGACATGGTAATCCCTGAGAAAATCACCTCTTTGACAGCCTGTGCACTCAAATATGGGACACAAAGCATGAAGTAAATAAAATGTAACCAGAGAATGAGGATTTAGAAGTGATTATGGAAAATATTTAGCAGTTGACAATGTTTACTTACATGTCTATGATTGTTGTTTACTCCTTGTTTACCCCCACCTCTAAGGTTTTTACAGTGGTCATAATTGCTCTTGGAGTATGTCCAGTAATCCAGTGTTTAACTACACTTAATCCTTAGCACTGTGAATTTTGATTATTTAAACAAGAACGAAAATACCTCAAACAATCGGACAGCCGTCCACTGTTCACGGGAGTTGAGACAGAACTAGGAGGAGAGGGATAGGGCAGGAAGGGAGCTGGTCGGCGTGCGCGGTAAATTCAAACTGACGCGGTCAGAATTTGTGTGTGTGTGTGTAATTTTGGGGTTTCGGTCATCAGCCCACGATGTCTGAATAGTGAGGTAACCGGATAGTGGTCATCCGGATAGTAGCGAGATTACTGTATATGAATTTAGTTCGGTAGCTCGTCGAGTCTGATAAAAGCGAATTCTGGTCTATTGAAGTCCGTTGTATCGAGGTTTTACAATAGTTAGTTTTGTCAAAGTATTGGGAGAAATTGAGAACAGGACGGGCCGGGTTTAGAGAACAGCCAAGAGAGAATTGTAGTGCACCAGTCGCATTAGTGGCGTGGATCAATAAATGAAGGTAGAGAGGGTAGGGAAAGGAGAGTGTGGGAAATATTTTCCCTCAGAGCAGTTGTGCTCTTTACTTTACTTTAGTTGTTGATGTTAAAGGCAGAGGAAAACATGCAGAATGGTAATAATAATTTGAGAGGTTTAAAACCCCTGAGATTCTGTTAATAATTCTTTTTATATTATAATAAATTAAATGCTACTGCATTTAACACTTGTGGACAACTATATTGTACATACATGTAAATAATTAGGAATTTTCCATTGGCCTCACTGCATCTACTTCAGTGTGACGTGTCCTAAAGATGAAAATCATCATAATGAAAAGCAGACGTGGGTTTAATATATATCTTTATAGATAAGAGAATATTTGGTTTAGTTTAATTAAAACTAAGATTAAATTAAGTTAGATTCACCTTGTATATTTCACAGAGTAAGTTAACTTTATATAGCTTTGTAATTAATAAATAATTGGCAACTCCTCAGTCCCATGAGGGGGAAGGAACTCGCCATATTGATATAACTCCTTGAGCAGATTTCACTCTGTGAGCAGCTACATTTCAGCTAGCGTTGTAAATACACACCTAGAAGGACGCCTGATTGCCTTGGAAGCGACCGAAACAGCACGCCCGTCGTCATTTGTTGTTCGACTCAGTATATAACTATGTGACCTTACTGATTTGGCCAAATCTTAGGGAACTAGCTAGTATATGAGAGATGATTGTTGGTGAGTTAGGGGATTTAATTGCCTTAATTTACTTACGAGACTTATGCAGATTTACCAATGTTTCAGTTAGATTAGCTCCTGCTAGAGTGAGGATTGACTCACAATATTTTCTCACATATTTTTGGTGCCCCGGAGAGTGAGGATAACAGATGTGTGCTGTGGCGTTGAGCTAGTTTAAGGTAGCGTTAGTTGGGCACAGCCTATTATCACGTCGTGTGGAAGTAGAACATGTAGAAAGAACGGTTCTATGCTGGTCAGGCCTTGGGTGGTCCTATGCTATTATGAGTGTGGGGATAAGAACAAAATTATCCCAGAGGTTTAACAACCCAGGGAGATAGGTATAAAGCCATAAACCTAATCCCTACACTCCTTAAAATTTAAAGTATTAATTATTACTGAGCTCTGGAGAATTGTTATTATTTTGGAAACAGAGTGTTTCGTTTCGTTTTTCGTTTTGTTTTTGAAGGCTCCAACATGCTTGTATGCGTTGGCCTTGGTCACCTAATGGCGGCTCTCCACGCTGCTCGATCCCTGGCAGCCTCCCTGTTCAGTCCCTTAACCCTTAAGTCACACTTAATGACCTCGTTCCATGTCTTTCTCGGTCTGCCCCTCCCAACCCCTCCCCCAATATTAACACCTCTCACCCTCTGTACCCAATTATCCTCCCCCATCCTCTCCACATGTCTTCCACATGTTTGTGTGGAAACAAAATACCCCAGAGGTTTAATAACCCAGGGAGATTGGTTTAAAGCCATAAACCCTATTCCCACACCCCTCAAAATTTGAAATGATAAATAACAAAGGAGTTCAGTAAATCTGGGTTGTAAAATTTAAAATAAGGGTTGTACTCTCGTAACCTAGAAATCAGTAACAGTGTCTTGTTACAAAAATCATCCAGTGGTAAGGCAGGATGGGTAACGAGAGCCATGCAGGACTGTAGACAGTCATTAGAAGAAATGCCTCGAACTAGAGAGAAATTAAGTAGTCTGTTGAACTTACTAAAGGAAAGATGGGCCAAGTATGAAGAAAGTTATACTAATTTAGAAGCAGCCATCATACAAGCTGATGATAAAGATCTTTTAGAATCAGAAACTACCATATTTGAAGGTAAATTAGAGGAATATCTAACATTAGTGAAATTGATTGAATCTAAGTTAGCTAATATTACCACCAAAAGACAAATTGTGGAACAGCCAAGTAAGGCTGCATTACCACAAATTTTGCTTCCAGAATTTGATGGGGAGTAGAATTGGAAATCTTTTTGGGATCAGTTTAAATACTTAGTCCATGATAGAACAGATCTCCCTAATGTGAGCAAGCTCTCAACTGTTAGGACAGGTCAAAGAGACACCTTACAAATTGATAAAGGAATTACCTGTGGAGGAACACAATTATGAGGTGGCTTTGGCAATCCTTAAGCAGAATTATGAAGACAGGGAACAAGTTATTACCCAGTTATCGAGGCTCTGATTGAATTACCCATTCCTTAACATGCTTTCGAGTCCTTGCAAAATTTTCGGATTGTGCTGAGTTGTAATTTATAGGCTTTAGGTACTTACGAAGATGTTAAGGCAGCAGATTGGGTGCTTTCTAGAATTGTGTCCTTAAAGCTTCTGCATAGAACTAAGGATGCTTTGTATGGTAGGTACCAGAAGGATAATTTCTCCTGTGAGGAGGTTGAGGAAGGCTTGATGCAACTCTGTAAACATTTGCAAGGAACAGTAAAGCCTGCTGAAATAAGGAAAAGAACCACTAACCAACTGGCTGGGAAACCTAAGCCAGGAACGGCTAAGTTTGTACCTAAAGAAGAGATATGTACTTTTTTTAGTTCTGTAAAATCTGAGGATAAATCAGTAAAGACAAGGGATAGACAAGCTGATGAAAATGAGGTAAAAATTTCCATTGTAAAGGACAGAAAGGTCTGTGTGTTTTGTGGTGAACAACATTCCAGTGCATCTTGCCAACAGTATCCTGATTACGTTTCTAGAATAGTGAGGCTTCAGGAACTGGGATGTTGTATGATTTGCATGAATACCGAACACACTTCCGCAGACTGTAAAATTAAACTAAATCTTTGTTTCAAATGTAAAGAGGACAATCATGACAGTGGTTTGTGCCCAAGGATGATAAAACATGAGGTTCCTAAACCTGCAGGTGTCAATATGACAGTTGCGAAAGCGAATGCTCCAGTAACAATGCCAGCTGCAGTTCCAATTGTTGATGTAAAGGTAATGATTGAAAACAGAAACATATTAGCATATACTCTTTTTGATACGGGTGCACAGAAAACCTTGATTTCTGCAGACATTGTAGATAAATTAAAGTTATCTATTGTTGGCAAGATAAATCTGGCCATCACAGGGTTCTTAACTACTAAAGAGACACAGTCATTTGATTTAGTTAGACCCTTAATACAACTTGGTGGATATAAATGCCACATAACAGCAGCTGTACTGGATAAGACGGAATCAAGTATTTATATAAAGGGACTAAAGGAAACCTGTGATCATTTGCAGAGTTCAGGGATAAGGTTGGCAAAAAAGAATGTGAAATCAGATACTGTGGGTCCAATAAAGTTGATAATTGGATCAGATTACTGTGGAAGATTCTTACACAGGACCTTTAAGAAGAATAAAGTACAGTTGTTCAAGAGTCCTGGAGGTAACCTTATTATGGGTCAGTTGCCTTTTCCAAAGAAAGACAGAGGAGAGGCCAGATTGGTAGACTCATTCTTTGTTACCCCCACACAGTCATTGATGGTAGGTAGAATAGGGTGCAGAATTAGAACCTATTCAGATAAACGAGTTGTTGGATGAAAAAATTGAACCTGTACACAAACTTTGGGACCTAGACAGTATAGGAATACACACTGAAGATCCAGCCTCTGAAGATAAAGTAACTTTGGATTTGTATAACCAGTCTGTGGAGTTTAAGGATGGACAGTTTTGGGTAGAATTATCATGGAAACTAAACCATTCAGAATTACCTGCAAATTTCCAAGCACCTAAAGCTCAGTTAGATTCTCTTCTAAGAAAGTTGAGAAACAACCCAGAACATCTAACCATACATAATATTATAAAGGATCAATTGAAGAATAAATTTATAGAGGAGGTAGAATTCCCTGTTAACAACAAAGAGGGACATTATTTACCACATCATGCAGTAAGCAAAGATTCAGTAACAACTCCCATAAGGATAGTATTCAGTTGTAGTAGTAAAGCATCCAAGGAGTCAGCTAGCTTGAATGATCACCTATACTGTGGACCTACACTAACAGAGAAGTTAGGGAATGTATTACTAAAATTTAGAGAGAAACCTTATACTTTTACAGCAGACATTAGTAAGGCTTTCCTCAGAATGGGATTGAGGGAGGAGGATAGGAAATGTACAAAATTCCTTTAGCCTCAAGACCTTCAAAATGAGGATAGTCCATTGAAAACTTACTGTTTCCGATCGGTGCTCTTTGGATCTTGTGCTAGTCCTTTCCTGGTTTGCAACAAATTGAAGCATCATTTTGAAAGGGCCAAATGCCCAGAAATAGGGGAGGCTTTTCACATGGATAATTTTCAAGGTGTTGCTGATACAGAGACAGAAGCATTGAAGATTTACGAAGTAGCCAATTCCGAATGTGGGAAGGCAAATTTGCCATTACAGAGCTGGAATACAAATTCACAGCTTTAGAGGAATAAAATACAAGAGGACTATCCAAATACTGACATTCCCAAAACTTAAAATGTGTTGAGTCTTAACTGGGATACAAAGGCTGATGAACTAAGTTTAACCTGCAGAGTCCCACCGATGTACGTTGCATGTTGCTACTTTTTTCTGCGAACAGACCCAACGACGTGCATTGTACGTCACTCAATTGCAAGGCCCATTGTGCGCACATTTTTCAACATTCGTGGATGATTTTTGGTAGGCACATGTGGGAGACCTTCCTCTACCTGCTGTCAAGCGGGGATACTGCCTGGCCCCACCTAACCCCCCCTCCCCCCCACACTGGGCAATTCACCTGTTAGCTGTAACTTGACCAGTAAAGGTATGTTGCCCCACGGTCTCTCCAATGACGAAATTCACAGTGGAAGTGATTCCTAAGGTGGACGAGAAAGAAACAAAGAAGCTAGAGGTAGAAACAAACAAAAGTGGTGAGGTGGTAATGTCATAAAGGATGGTGCCATATACTGGGGTTTGGGGTGAGTGAACAATGCTTATAAATGCCTATATTACTGTGTGAAAACCAATATAGACTTGTACTACACATAAATTTGTACCGAATAAATGAAATAAATACGTAATTTAAAGTGGCTTGAATTAGTTAACCCATCCATAGTTTGTTTTCTTTTGCCAGGTACCCTGAAAAAGAAGGAAAACTTAATGTTGAGTGACACCTGTATCAGCATTTCTATCTTCAGGATCGCGATTTCTCTATGAATTTTCAATGTTTCTCACCAAAAGTGAAGGTTTCAGCAAAAAAACAAAAAGTCGACAATCAGTCGGGACCTGGGGGTAGGATGGGTAAGAAACTGGTCGGGACTGGACTGGTTAAAGCCAATTAAGTTCTCTTATGTCACTCTCACCAAGAGGTCCCTGTTAAGTCAGGTCTCCATGTTATTTGACCCATTAGGATTAGTCAGTCCTATAGTTATTAGGGGCAAATGTTTAGTGCAAGAGGCTTGGCGAGAAAAGTTAGATTGGGACACAGAATTAAGTGAAAACTATGCTGAACAGTGGGAACAAATTTGGAAGGAATTTGAAAAAACATCAATCATTCCCAGGATGATAACCAGTAACAAGAAGTCACATTTACACATTTTTTGTGATGCTTCTTGGAAGGCAAATGGAGCAGTAGCTTATTGTGCAACAGGATATGACAGTAAATTTATGTCTAAAGCCAGAGTTGCACCAATTAAGGGAAGAACCCTACCTCAAATGGAATTGGCTTCCATAGCAGTAGGAACTAAATTGGCCAGGTTTCTAACTACAGTAAGGTCCCGGGTTACGTCGGTATCGACTTACGTCAATTCGAGGTTATGACAGTCGGTTCGCGAGAGGAAATTTTAAAATATAAGAAAATAAAGAAAAAATACGTAAAGCTCGGTTTTTAAAGTGTTGCTGTTTACCGCAAGATGTCTCTGGTGTTTTCCCGCCTCACGCTTGACTACCAACAAACCAACAGTCGCTCTCAGTCTTGCTGCTACTACCACCTGTAATTTTCTTGTTTGTTTTTCGCCTGATTCCACGATGCCTAAGAGACAGCTTCCTAGTGACCATAATGACTCCAAGAAACGCAAGACCATCACATTACGTGAAAAAGTCGGTATTATTAAGCGTAATGAGAAAGGAGAAAAAGCATCTGTGATCGGGCGTGCGCTGGGGATGAGCCTTACAACGGTAGCTACCATCATCAAAGGCAAGGAATGTATCTTGACTCACGTTAAAGGTGCAGTTCCTGTGCAATCAACTGTGATTACCAAGCAAAGATCGGGACTGTTGATTGAGATGGAATGTATGCTAATGCTGTAGATTGAGGACAGTAATCAACGGTGGATGCCTCTGAGTGAACAGTTAATCTGTGAGAAAGGACGCACACTCTACCAAGACCTCAAGAAAAAAAAAGGTGAGGAAAGTGAGACTAACGAGACATTTGTGGCATCAAAAGGTTGGTTTACTCGATTCAGGGCTCGAGCAAACCACAACCTCACCACCAGCTTCAACCTCATCCTCATCTTCAACTCCTGACACCCCATCTTCAGCCCCAGACTTCCCTGCTTCAGCCCTGGACTCCCCTGCTTCAGCCCTGGCAGTGTGTTCCACATCGCAACCCCAGTAACGAGTCAAGTTGATGTTGTCAGAAGGTATGTGTTAGTGACATACAGTATGCATCTTTATTACAGTACCATATTGTAATCGGTCATTTTATCACTGAAATAATTTTGTCCGAGTGAGGGAAAAAAAGGCATCAAACTTGATGTTAGAAATGCTTACATTATCGTGCTGGTAATGATGTTGGTATTTCATATTTTACGGCAGTATTTTACAGTAAACTTTATTGTATGATGAAGTATGAAAAGTGTTTGAATTTAGGAATAAAATGTGTGTTGGCAGTGTGCACGTGTGTAAGGACGGGAGAGTGAGGGAGCGGCAGCCTAACTCAGTTGTGGGTGAGGCAGGTGCGGCATAACTCGGTTGCCATGACGATGAGAAGTACTGTTACTGCAGCGAGTGAGCTACTGTGACGAAGACTCGTAGCAAGTACAACTTATATTTTATTCAATAAATATCATCAGTTCAAAAGACTGTTTCTTATACAAACCTGTTATAAGATTATTACATGTATAGTATGCGATGTATGGTTGAAAAATCTGTAAAACTCGAGTTACGTTCAAATTTGGCTTACGTCATGTCTCAGGAACGGAACTCTGATGTAACCCGGGACCTTACTGTACTACGTTGGATACTCAGTTTGAGGATATTTTTATATGGACTGACAGTGAGATTTGTCTGTACTGGGTAGGATAGGAGGACAGTAAAATTCCTTTGTCTGCAATAGGGTGAAGACTTTTAAATTTATGTACGTATCCTCAAAACTAAATCCAGCTGATCTGCTCTCGAGAGGTTCAACAGTAAAGGGACTGATCAAGGATGACTTGTGGTTTAAATGTCCAAAATGGTTACTCACTAAGGATTGGCCTGAGCAAAAGCTGTATAGTATTGCCGAGGTTAGTGTTGTAAACTTGGATCCAGTAGTACCTGAGCCAGAGATAATTGACATTAGCAGATTCTCACCAATAAAACAACTCATTAACACCACTAGGTTGGTTGTTGAATTTTTGAATAAGAAAGTGGGGTTTAAGAAGTTTGATCCCATGGAATATTGGCTGAAAAGGATACAAAGGAAGTATTATGGAGAGATTTTTGACCTTTTATACCAAGGCACTGGGAACAAGAACAAACTTATCCGAGATTTAGGATTGTTCTTAGACAGAAAGAGTCTAATTAGATGCCTTGGCCAAATAATAAAAGCTGATTTTCCTCTCCAAACTAGACATCCTATACTGTTACCCAAGAAAGATTATTTTGTACAGTTAATTGTAAAGGAAGCCCATGATTTGACTCTTCATGGAGGTGTGCTGCAGACCTTGGCCCAAATCTGTGAAAGATATTGGATCCCTAAGGGTAGACCGGTCATAAAGAGATATCTCAAAGGCTGTATAGTATGCAGGAGGTATGAGTAAACGCCATATGACTACCCAGGGTCACCTGCTTTACCAAAGGATAGGGTAAATATTAGTCGGCCTTGCAAGATAACTGGAGTTGATTATACAGGGGCTATAACTTTCACGGGTGAGGGAACTCCCCATAAGGTGTATATAGTTTGTTTACTTGCACCTACGCGAGGGCAGTCCATCTAGAAATGGCAGAGGATCTGAGTTCAGAGACATTCCTGAATGTATTTAGAAGATTTGCTGCTAGACGGTCTTGTCCTACCAAATTAACAAGCGACAACGGAACCAATTTCGTTGGAGCAGCACCTCTACTGTTGAACATAATGAATGACCCAAAGGTTAAGTCAGCATTGGGAATCTGAAATTGTACCTGGCAGTTCATTGCTCCAAGAGCACCATGGCAAAATGGATTTACAGAATGATTGGAATAGTAAAGAACTGCCTAGGGAAAACTCTACACAGAACTGAGATCACCAGGGAGGAACTGAGAATGGTGATCACTGAAATTGAGGCTAGGATTAATGATAGACCATTAACCTATATAGATGATACTAGCGTTGGAATTGAAGCATTGACACCAGCTCACATGTTACATGGCAGGAAACTTCATCCGGTACCTTGTGTGGATATCCAGGAGGAAGTAAATGATCCTACAATAGGAAATAATGAACTAGGACAACATCTGCGCGAGGGATACCAACGTCTGAGAAGAGTATTGGACATCTGGAATAGATATTGGAGTGAAGAATATCTTTTGAGCCTAAGAGAAAATTATTGTGGGGCCCAGGCTGCCAATAACAAATCAGTTATAAACATAGGAGATGTGGTCTTAGTAAAAACCGAACAACCAAGATCCCAGTGGCCAATAGCTAAGGTGATTTCCACACATCCAGACTCAGAAGGGGTGCTGAGACTTGTAAAAATTAAATGTAGGGGACATCTCAGTATGAAAACTATAGATAAACTGGTGCCCCTTGAATTAACGGCTCCCCTGGAAACAGTGGATGATGGAGAACAATTGGGTCAAGATGCGCAACCTAGAAGGGCCGCAGCACAGGGCTCTCAAGATCTGTGGAGAGAGCTTCTGGCAAAGGGACATATTACATGATACAGCGTATCATATTTCGCCCGGCCCCAAAACTGTTGGAAATATTTTCCCTCAGAGCGGTTGTGCTCTTTACTTTACTTTACTTGTCGATGTTTAAGGCAGAGGAAGACGTGCAGAATGGTAATAATAATTCGAGAGGTTTAAAAACCCATAGATTACGTTCTGTTAATAATTCTTATTATTGATAAATTAAATGCTACTGCATTTAACACTTGTGGACAACTATATTGTACATACATGTAAATAGGAATTTTCCATTGGCCTCACTGCATCTACTTCAGTGTGATGTGTCCTAAAGATTAAATGCTACTGCGTATAACACTTGTGGACAACTATATTGTACATACATGTAAATAATTAGGAATTTTCCATTGGCCTCACTGCATCTGCATTAGTGTGATGTGTCCTAAAAATGAAATGCATCACGATAAAAAGCAGACATGGGTTTAATATATATCTTTATAGATAAGAGAATATTTGGTTTTGTTTAAGTTAGATTCACCTTGTATATTTCACGAAGTACGTTAACTGTACGTAGCTTTGTAATTAATAAATAATTGGCAATTCCTCAATCCCATGAGGGGGAAGGAACTCACCATGTTGATTTCACTCCTTGAGCAGATTTCACTTCCTGAGCAGCTACATTTCAGCTAGCGTTGTAAATATACACCTAGAAGGACACCTGATTGCCCAGGAAGCGACCGAAACAGCACACCCGTCGTAATCTGTTGTTCGACTCCGTATGTAACTATGTGACCTTACTGATTTGGCCAAATCTTAGGGAACTAGCTAGTATATGAGAGATGATTGTTGGTGAGTTAGGGAGTTTAATTGCCTTAATTTACTTACGAGACTCATGCAAATTTACCATTGTTTCAATTTAGATTAACTCCTAGAGTGAGGATTGACTCACGATATTTTCTTACGGAGAGATTGGAGAGTTATGAACATTGGTGGAGGGTAGGAGGGAGAGGGATGGGTCAGGGGGGAACTCACGAGGAGTAATGGGGAGAGTGGGGAAGGGAGCTTAGACACAGTTATAATGAGGAATACCAGAGTATTTTGCTCTTTCGTCGTTCCAGTTATAATGAGGAATACCAGAGTATTTTGCTCTTTCGTCGTTCCATAACATTTTTCAGCCATCTCTTCCACTTTTTTATACTAATCAGTTACAGTACACAGACTGTTGTATTTTAGGCAGTCTCTAGTACCACTTCATAAAAACATGTCTTTAAAGTGTATAAAAGTCTGTGTGGCAATTAGTCCTCTTACACTGTTGCCAGACAAAAGGACTCACATCACAGTACCCCTCCTAATTTGGGCAGTTTTTTGGTCATTGTTCCATGTTGAGACATCAAAACACACACACGATTATCCAGATTAATGCGAAACATCATGAAAATGATGCATAAACAACGAAAATCCACAGAAAGAAATTGATGGCGGTTTGAGAATTTGTTGTCAGTGACAAGTGATTGCTCCTGGGGCTCAAAAAAATTCCATGGCCAACTGTGCCACTGGAAATTGGTTATATTGGTATAAATGGTATACTGTCATCTTCGCTGGTGTTTATACTATAAGATGACGTAATAAAGACACTTAAAACTGACAAGAAAAAGTACAAAAATTCAGCAAGAATAAAGAGTTCAGGAGTAAAACTTACCGTCATATAACTTCCCACCATCCTAGTGCAAAATTTTGCCAGCACGTTCCTAGAGTTAAGCATATGTCTAGATGCAGAATTTCATGAGCTTTCTCTTGGTTACTGTGGAATTTTGATACAACCAGTAGTAGTCGAATAAATAGGAAAAAACTGAAAATTCATGAGTCAGTATTATCACCATGAAGAAGTGTGAGACTGAAGGAGTGAGGAGGGAGCCGGGAGGGTATGGTGGAGGGATGGGAGGGAGAAGCGAGGGTGTGGACAGGATTCTCCCCCTTCTGTCAACAGGCAAATGGCTGCATTTGCCATACATTTACTAGTGGTTTGTGGTCTGTTAGACGCCGAGTGGCCACGCAGAAACACAACGCACTTTAACCGGGCGACTTTCGACCTTCGGTAGAGAGGTGGACAGCCGCTGTCGCCGAGCATGTACTCGTGGCTTGTGGTCTGTGTTTGATGGAGGTGGCGGTTGGGAAAGACAGCCTCCATGGCAGCGCGATATTAGACATTCGGTGGGGAATGTGTATGGATGCTCTGACACCGCATGTGGGGTACAATTGTATTACTCGGTTGCTGGAGGTTCATTGGGAGTGATAGGACGAGTGCACGACTTTGACCATTCTGTACATGGGTGGACAGACATTTTACCTCTGGTTGTGGGCTACAGACTACTTCCCGCTCACGGCTCAAGCCCAGCGGCCACGATGCTGAATGTTTGAACGTGTTGGCTGACTGGCCGAAGTTCTCTTGGACTTTTATGTCCACACAATAGCAAGTAAATTCGGATAATGGTTTAATAGAGCCAAGGTCCAGTATTTGGGTAATGAACACGTCTGGATACTGAGCGTCCAGATAAATGAGGGATTTCTGTACAGTGGAGCCTCTCAGATAGCGATTTTTTGAGTAGCGAATCCATGGATAGCGACAGGAATGAAACTATCTCATAGCAATTAATGCTGCACGGAATGAAACTATCTCATAGCAATTAATGCTGCACGGTTAGCGTAAATCCGCTAGGCATTTAACACACAGCGAGCAGGTGGGCAGAGTTGCCAAGGTTGGACCCTGGTAACACTGATAGTGAGTGCGAGTCTATTGTCATTCAGTTCATCGACCCATGTGGAGTGAAAGTGCGTATCTTAAGCTTTTCTTATAACTAATCTCCAACTATATCTCACCTACCAAATTTTACAGTTTAAAATTTTTCCTTTACCTTTACTTTTCTCTTGGGGGAATGCCGGTATCTAGGCGATACTGACTGGTGGAAGGCGAACCTCCCCGCAGTTACCCCAAGAAGAAGAAGAAGAAAATTGTTTGTTTATCTACGCGCCACACATTCATTCAACTTGTCACAGTCTTGCCATTGTTAAAGTTTTTTGTGACCTTCCACTTATTGTCTGGCTACTGAGTGTTCTTATATCATGACTTCAACTTCGGGGGCTGGCCCAAGTGGTGGTGGTGGCCCAGGGAAAAAACAGGAAGTGCTGGTAATGTAAAAGTGACTGAAATGGCCAGACAATACATGTGTGACAAGCCAAAGAAACAATACTGTGTGGAGGAAAAGAAAAAGATAATTTTTTGAATATGTAGTATACGTTTATCTTATTTCAGTACTGAAGAAATATGACGTGATACTGATGGGTAATGGAGGAAATTAGGGGTATAGCTGAAGGAGTCCAGGACTGAATTAATTTTTTTAGGTAAGAAATTTGCCCCTCGGGTAGCGATTTCATGGATAGCGGCCATTTTGGCGGACTAATAAGATCGCTATCCAAGGGGTCTCACTGTATATGAAATATTTGAGGCACTGTTATTAGTACAGTAATACATTTTAAAACAGAATAATAAATGGACCCAATATAAAGGGGTGTCCATGCAATGACTTGATGAAGGGTACAAGATATGCATGTTGTATTGACCATCCAAATTCTTGGCTTTGAGAATTTTCTATTGAATTTTCTGCGGGAGGTTGACGAAACACCTGACTGTTGATGTTGGTCCTTTATTTATGTACTGCTTCTCCATACATGATAGATGACAACAAGGAGCTTGGACTTATTCCAGGTCTGGACAAGACTTGAAAAATACTTGAAAACCAGACCGGCCATGGTGTACCCAGAATACTCTGCTAGAACTTGGTTGAAGTCCACTCCCATACTTATACTCAGACTTGCATCAAGACTTGCTCCAATACTTGCAACAAGACTTGCTCCCTTGAAAGTGTTATAACTTTCCGGTAGTTTCAAATAAAGTAATAAGATGAACGTATTATACTTTAATATGAAAAAATAAAAATTTTCTTAGGAATACTTCAAGGAATTAGATAATGCCGCTGCCCTTTGACCCCCCTAACCTTTAGTTGTTAGGGTGATACTGCATAGGATAAGAATTCATCACTTTATTTCATAATTACAAAATAGTTGTTAGTATCACGGTGGCATAGGTGACTGGCTGGCCATATCCCAGGGGTTCAAACTGCTGACAACAGCTGTTTCTGCCTCTCCTCACACACAGCTGCTCTGTACTCTTCTCACATCTAATAATTTCCAGGGCAGATATTTCCATCAAAACATTACTAACATAGTAATGGGACTAGGAGAAGGAAAACTTTAGGTAGGAGGTGGTGATCCTGCTCCCAAGAAATCAAAACATTCAGAGAGACTGAACATCTCCCCTTACTTAGCGCTCCACCTCCCGTTAACCCTTATGATAAAACTTTTAAACTACCTGTGATATTTTCTTCAAGAAATGTGGATAAATATCACAAAATATATACAGTAGTAACTATCCATCTATCTATCTATTGCCAGACGCCTTAATCCCATAAGGGGTGGCCACAAACAAATCGCCTCCATGTCGCTCTGTCCCCCACCATTTCACTGCTCTGCTCCCAGCTCACACCCCCCTCTATCATATACCTCTCCACGCCATCCCTCCATCTCATCCTTGGCCTCCTCCTCTCCTCTCCCCCCCTCCACCTCATCCTTGGCCTCCTCCTCTCCTCTCCCCCCCTCCACCTCACTCATATACACTCTCCTCATCAGTCTCTCACTCTCCATCCTCTCCACATGGCTAAACCACCTTAATGTGTTTCTCCTAATGCTTCCTATCACATCCACATCCACACCACAATGCTACTTCACTTCCTCATTCGTCAGTCTGTCTCTCCATGTGACTGCACATGCTCCTTGCAAATAACTCATTTCCACTGCTCTCACTCTTGACTTCTGTCCCTCCAACAGGGTCCAAGGTTCACTTCTGTAGGTTAGAGTTGGTATCACAATACTGTCATGTAACAGCTTTTTCACCTCCATGTTCACTTCCCTGTTTCTTATCACTGCTTTCAAGGAACTAGCAACCTTTCTTCCCTGCTGCACCCTTTCAAGCACTTCACCCTCTAAACTTCCATCCTTACTCATCACACTACCCAGGTACTTAAACGCACTCACATTCTCCATATCCTCCCCATCCAATCTCACTGTACATTCATTGACTTCACTTCTTTCAAAGACCATCACTTTAGTCTTACCTACATTCACCTTTAGACCTTATTTCTTACACACTCTCCCAAACTCATCTACCGAGCCTTGCAGCTTTCCTTCGTCTTCACTTAGCAACACAGTATCATCTGCAAACAACAGTTCAGGGAGTTGCCAAACACTGCCCTCTCTCACTAGGGCTGCTCCAACATCCATTGCCCGACCTTGTATCTCTTTTATAACCCCATCCATATACAGATTGAACTGCCATGGAGACATGACACATCCTTGTTTCAATCCAACCTTCAAATGGAAAAATTCACTCATTTCACTATCCACATGCACTGCAGCCTCAGCACCCTCATACATACTCCTCACGGCCTTCAACAACTACCCATCTACTCCATATATTCTTAATATTTTCCATAATCCTTGTCTATCCAGCCTGTAATATGCTTTCTCCAAATCCATGAAGGCTGCATACAACTTCTTGCCCTTCGCTAGAAACTTTTCCACTAAAGATCTAAGAATGAGTATCTGATCTACACAACCTCTTCCCTTCCTAAAACCTTCCTGTTCTTCTCCCACTAATTCCTCTGTTATTTCCTTAACTCTGTCAATAAGTATCCTACCATATACTTTTCCTGTTACACTAAGATGGCAAATGCCTCTGTGATTACCACACACTTCTTTTTCCCCTTTTCCTTTGTTCAGGGGAATAATTATACCTGACTTCCAATCCTCTGGGACTCTACCTTCCTCCCAGGCCTGTCTCCACACCTTCCACATCCATTCTGTTACTATCTCTCTCCCATACTTCAGCATTTCACCACACACTCTATCAATTCCTAGGGCTTTCCCCATTTTAACTTTCTTCATTGCTTTCACAACTTCCATCCTACTGATCTCTTCCTCTCTTCCCACATCACTTCTTCTCCTAGCCATTCCCCAGCCACTTATACTTCCATTACTTATATTCTCTGTTCAACAATTCGTTGAAGTGTTCTTTCCATCTGTTCACTTTTTCTTCCTTCTCCACTAGTAATCTACCATTTTTATCTTTCACTCCCCAGCTAACTTCTTTGGCACCGTCTAACTCTTTTTACATCTTTCCAGAACATTTTCTTACATTCCCTCCACTTTGCACTTAAATTCCTTCCAAATTCCTTATCCACTCTCTTCTTACTCTCTCTTACTAATCTTTTCACCTCTCTCCTCCTTTCTACATATAACTCTCTCGTCCGTCTCTCAACTTCTTCGACGCCCCTGTTCTTCATCCACTCACTATATGCTGTCTTCTTTTGTGCCACAGCCTCTCTCACCTTTTCAGTCCACCCTGCTGTTCCCTGAACCCCCTTTTGTCTTCTCTTCACCCCACACACCACCTCACATGGTGCACAGATTTTTTCTGTGAATATCTTGCACACACCTTCCACATCCCCATCTGCTCCAATCTATATTTACCCAATCGCTCCTCCACAACCCTTTTATATTCTGCTTTTTCTCCATCCTCTTGTAACTTTTCTACCTTCCTTGTAAGAACTACTTCCTCCAGTCCTTCCCTTCTTCTCTTTCTCCATTTTGTTTGTTTGGACTTTCATTCTGACCACCGCCAAGTGGTGGTCCGAAAGTCCACTCCCCCCAACCTCTATATACTCTTGCATCCATTACACACCTACTCATCCCTTCATCCACACACACACACACACACACACACACACAATCAATCATTGATTTCCATTCAGTCAGTTCACCATCCACCCTTCTCATCACTCGCCATGTATACCTATGGATCATTTTGTGCCTGAAGAGGGTATTGGCTATCACCAGCCCCCTCCCGGCACAAATGTCCACTCAAGCACTACCATTCTCATCCATCTCTACAGTAGTAACTCATTGATAATACAGTAATCTCTCCAGTATACAATGTAATAGAGCCAAAGGCATGTCCAGAAAGTGGTCTTGTTTGGATATTGGGCACTGAAGCTCCAGCACCTGTCATTCCGGACCCTAACCTATCCTAAATCAGAGAACCACCTACCTATCTCCCTACCAAACATGCATAGCACTTATTTAAGACCCCATTCACATAAATAATGGACACAAAGCTTGAATTAATTGAATTTTAACCAAAAAATTATGATTTTGAGGAGAGTATGGCAGAGATGTTCCCCAGTTGACAGCATAGTGAATGTAGGTAACAGACATGAAAATTACTAAGAAATTCAGCTTTTTCACAGACTATGCACTCAAATATGGGACACAAAGCATGAAATAAATGAAATTAACCAGAAATATTATGATTTAGAGGTGCATGTGGCAAATATGTTCACCAGCTGACAGCATAGTGAATGTAGGTAACAGACATGATAATCACTAGGAAAATCACCTTTTTCACAGCCTGTGCACTCAAATATGGGACACAAAGCATGAAATAAATGAAATTAACCTGAAAAATGATGGTTTAGAGGTGCGTCTTTCTCGGTCTACCCCTCCCAACCCCTCCCCCAATATTAACACTTCTCACCCTCTGCACCCAATTATCATCCCCCATCCTCTCCACATGTATTTAAACTCAAGTGTCATCATTCAACTGAAAAATATAAATACTGAATCGATGTAAAGAATACAAAACATCGCAATGAAAATGTATAAAAATCATGGGATATTACAGTGCAAGACACAAAAATATTGGCATTTATTTTCAACCTGTACAATAGACACTCATCTAGGTTTGCATTATTGAAATTTTATTTATTAGTAAGGCCATCAAATGATTTTCTTCTCAGTTAGTGGCCTTTGTACCAGTCACCCCATCCTGTTGGCCTATCCCAGTCCTTGACCATGGTATAATTTGCAGAGTGATTGTTTAAGCAGAATTTTTTTGGGAAAAAAAAAAATGACCAGAAATTTGATAGGCTGGGTTAAGTTACAAAAATTTAGATTAGATTTAAATATATTGGCACAGTTAAGGGTAATTTTGTGGCAATAATAACAACATTTTAAGATGGTGTCCATCCGTATTTTGTTGTGGATTGTAAATATCATTTACTACCCTTGTGGCAGTTGTGTATCATCATAGAGTTAATTAGAAGAATACAGGGGGAGGGGGAATTAAAAGATGTGAACTGGTAAGGTCTTGCTGCTGTTTAAACTAAATCATTCATTTACCTCAACAAGTCTACAGTTAGGGGCAAGGCAGGTGGTTGGTTGAGGGTTCATTGTGGCACATTTACCCAGTACCAGATTAAATACTGTACAGTCACAGCTTGTTATATGATGAGGTTATGTCAAGCGAAAATCCATCACATAACGATATATCGTATTCAGTCCAACCCTGTTGTGTGATAGGGTTGCGTCAAGTGAAGCCCTATCGCATGACAATTTATTGCATAGTGAGGTCAGTATAACATGGATTCAGGGGGGTTAGGAAGGGTGACCTTAACTGAACCTAAAATGCCCCCCAGAAAACCTTTGCTACTCACCTGAAGTTTGTCCTATGCCAGTATGAGTTGTTGCCAACCCCCCCCACACTGCCCCCCCCCCAAATTTGGGGACACTGGAGGACCTGGATGATCACTTCACACAAAAAGGTATCTCTTCATTTAATATCACACACTGCATTATTTGTTAAGCACTTGCACTGATATTTGGCGATTGCAGTAGTGTTTCAGTCGCCTTTCATGCACAGAATGAGACAAAAGGCAGATGATCACAGCATATGTAAACACTGTGTGGCTATCTTGCCTTAAGTCAGCTGACAGGAGGCCCGTCAAGGGGAAGCTGGGTACATAAGGTTGACATGATTTCCAAGTCACAGGTAATCACATCCCAATTATCCTCACTATTTCGTCAACTCCAATACTCACCCCCATCCCTCCCAGACCAAACTTCACACAAGCTAACTGGGATGGATTTCAAACAGACATAAACATACATATGACTGAAAACAACAGAGTAGATGAAGCCACACTGGAAGAAATAGACAGAGAAATAGAAGAATGGTACTTTACAATCAACAGAGCCATCTCCAATAATATCCCAACAACATACTACAGGACTACCTCACACTCCACACAGCCAAGACACTCAAAACCTGATCTCACAATTCAGCGCCCTCAGACAACACGCAACCACGAATGTCTGGACTGTCTATCACTACAGCAGATACAAAGAACTCCAAGATTCAGTTCATGAAACTCTTCTCTCTGAAACTAACCTACACTGGCAGAAAACCATTGAACACCTTTCCTCACTTTACAAACACCCCTCTGACTTCTGGAGAAAATTAAAACACCTTTCGGGAAACAAACCCCCAGACACACACTACCTCCTGGACCAGAACAACACCAGACATTACTAACCTCAAGCCCAAGAATCCCTCCACAGGCAGATCTGGAGCAATGTGTTCCAAGAGGACGAAGAAGAAGGAGACGAAATACATAACGAAACTGCAGAAATGGTATCTGAATTCTTAAGAAACAACCTACACAGAATCACACCACACACACATGCAGACCTTTCCAGACTAAACCCAGACCCCCTACTCACACCTTCCATCACCCCTGACGAAACCATAAGAATAATCAAACACATGAGAAAATCATGCCCTGGACAGAGCGGAATCAATAAGGTCATCCTCAACAAACTACCAAACCAAGCCATAAACAACCTCACCAACATATATAACGCCGCACTGTCATCAGGATATTTCCCCGACAGTTGGAAAAAATTAGTTTTAAAATTAATACCGAAAGCCAATAAATCCCCCAGACACCTCAAAAACTACAGACTCATCTCACTTCTTGAAGTTCCAGGAAAAATATTTGAAAGAATAATAACCTGCAGGCTAAGAACTCACCTCAACACCGAAGATCACTATCACAAAGACCAGTACGGATTCCCCAATGAAAGGGGCACAACTTAAGCATTAGCACTTATCACAGAACAAATAGCACAGAACAAGTCAGAAAGAGGACAATGCCACTTAACCCTGAGGGACATCACCAAAGCCTTCAACAAGGTGTGGCACCTGGGATTAAAATATAAAGTACTCCATCTGAACCTCCCAGAAATTATTGAAAGGCTCCTTTGTGATTTTCTTGATGACAGGGAAGCCAGAATCAAAATTGAGCAATATCTCGGTGCCCCCTTCGAACTGAGCTGTGGTGTCCCACAGGGGAGTGTGTTGTCCCCTACACTTTTCATAACATACACCAGCGACATCCCCCCCCTCCCCCCAAACAGGTCTAAACATAATATATGCAGACAACATCACACAAATTACGGTTTACCATATTAAATAAAAAAAACATGACCAACAGAAGGACTGAAAACAAAATAGAACTAATAAATGAATACGAGGAAAAATGGAAAATAAAAACTAACATTGCTAAGTTCAGAAACATATCATTAGGAACAAAGAACAACCCACCACTAAAAACAAACAACGAGGACAGAATATTCCAAAACGAAGAGAAAGTCCTAGGTCTAAAAATCTCCCATAATGGCCACTACAAACATGTCAAAGAAAGGAAAAACCAAGGTGAACTAGCACTCAGAAATTTATCCAGATTTAGGAATCTTCCATCCAAAATTAAAGTTCACCTAGTAAAAGCCATAATATTACCAACACTGGACTACCCACCAATCCCCATCCACTCACTCAGCAAAAATCAACTGAGAAAACTTCAAATAACCCAAAACAAAGCCCTAAGATGAGCGACAAACCAGAAATACCCTTACACAGTCACAACAAGACAAATCCACGCATTGACAGAAACATTACCTTTAAACATACAGGAAAATGAAACAACATTACCTTTAAACATACAGGAAAATGAAACATACCTAAAACTCACAGAAAACTTAGAAAACATCAACAACTACAACAGAAACTTCCCAAGCAGCCTTGACACGATTCAGTTTGACCCCCAGCCAATATTTAATTAACAAAGTAGCTAGCTAGCTAGATTATGACTCACCAAGAGCCAGATTATGACTCACCAAGGAGGACTGGCCTCCAGCATTCTACCTCTCTCCCCCTCTTTCACTACTTCACCCCCTGTCATTCTACTCTGCACTCTCTTCTCTCTCCAAAAAAAAAAAAAAAAAAAAAAAAAAAAGTCACAGGTTTCTGTATTTCACACACAAAAAGGTATCAATTCACTTAATACTGCACACTGCACTACTTATTAACTACTTTCATTGTTATTTGGCAATAGCAATAATCTTTCAGTGATCTTTCTTGCGCAAAATGAAATGAAAGGCATCCACATGAGATTCTCTGAGGTGGTCATCGAGGAAACAGGCAAATCCCAGTTTATGATACCCCTAGATGCGATAGCCCAGAATAGTGATAGGGGTAGAAATACCACCCTACCCCACCTATCGTAGGCCTACCCGCAGTTTTGTGATTTTTTTTTCCCCCAACTGCTTTTGATATTTTATCATAAATTTTGTGTTTAGGTTGATCTATTTTTTTTTCTTTTTAATGCAAGGAAAAAGGAACTAAAGGCCACAGTCCTGCATACTGTTCCTTCCAAGAAAAAGCAAAAATAATACAAAAGAGGGCCAAATTCAAGATCCGTTCATTTCGAGATGCCTGGACACACTGCGTTTGAAAGACTGGAGATCATAGGAAGTAAGAAATACAGACTGAGGACGACAGTTCCAGAGTTGACCAGTTGCATAAATGAAGGACTGGGAGTAACGGTTAACTCTTGCATTAGAGAGTTGGACAGAAAAGGGATGAGAGTTTGTTGCTAGACGGGTACTACGTGCCCGTCGAAGAGGTGGAGGGATGCAAGCAGACAGTTCAGAGGAACAGTGACTGTTGAAGTAGCGATAGAAGAGAGATAAAGATGCATCAGTGCGGCGAAGAGACAAAGGTTGAAGGGAATCAGTAAGAAAAGGAGAGTTAATGAGACGAAAAGCCTTTGACTCCACCCTATTGAGAAGAGCTGCATGTGGGGAGCCTCCCCACACGTGAGAGTTGTACTCCATACATGGGCGAATAAAACTCGTGTACAAGGTCAACAACTGTCCAGGGGTAAAGAAAGTTTGGAATCGGCTTAGCACACCTAATCTCTTGGAAGCAGATTTCACAAGAGATGTAATATGTTCTTTCCAAGACAAATCCCGAGAGAATGAAACCCCAAGCATGTTCGAGGATGATGCAGGACATAACTGTTCATTATTAAACATTAGTGGGTAATCCTGAGGAAGATTTTGTCGGGTTGATAAGTGTAAGAACTGAGTTTTTGATGCATTGAAAATAACAAGATTATTTTTACCCCAATCAGAGATACGAGCCAAGTCAGACATTAGGTGTGCCATAGCCTCGTCCCTTTTTTGTTGAAGTAACTGCTGAGATGGACGTTGCGGAAACCGAATGGAAAGGTGAAGGGTGGAATCATCAGCATATGAGTGGATAGGGTTAGATGTACAGCTTAGAAGGTCATTGATGAATAAAAGGAAGAGAGTTGGTGATAGGACAGAGCCCTGAGGAACACCACTGTTGATAGGTCTAGGAGAAGAACGATGGCCGTCTACAACAGCGGCTATAGAACGACCAGAAAGGAAGCTAGAGATGAAGGCACAGATAGAAGGATAGAAACCATAGGAGGGCAGTTTGGAAATTAAAGATTTATGCCAGACTCGATCTAAAGCCTTTGAGATATCAAGTGCAATGGCAAAACTTTCGCCAAAGTCCCGAAAGGAGGATGACCAGGAGTCTGAAAGGTAGGTGAGAAGATCGCCAGTGGAGCGTCCCTGACGGAACCCATACTGACGATCAGAAAGGTCGTGACAGGAAAGATGCTTTAAAACTTTTCTTTTAAGAAATGACTCGAAAACTTTTGATACGCAGGATGTTAAAGCAGTTGGACGATAGTTAGAGGGTTGGGAATGGTCACCCTTCTTTGGGACTGGCTGAATGAGAGCAAACTTCCAGCAAGAAGGAAAGGTACAAGTTGAGAGACAAAGGCGAAAGAGTTTACCTAGGCAGGGTGTAAGCACAGTTTTTGAGGACAACAGGAGGGACTCCATCAGGACCATATGCCTTGTTAGTATTGAGGCCAGTGATGGCAGAAAATACATCAGCTGAAGAAATTTTAATGTCAGTCAAGAGGAAGTAAGAGGGGGGAAGTGATGGAGGAATAGCACTGGAAACTTCTAAGGTGGAATTGGAGGAGAAAGTCTGAGCGAAGAGATCTGCTTTATCAGTAGAAGAAATAGCTACAGAGCCATCAGAGTAGAAAAGAGGAGGGAAGGATAATGAGGTAAAGTTGTTAGAAAGGTTTTTGGCAAGGTGCCAGAAGGAGCGAGAAGAATTCGAGTTGGAGAGTTGGGAACATTTAGCACGGATGAAATTATTTTTGGCAGAGCGAAGAACAGACTTAGCGCGATTCCGGGCAGAAATATATAAAAGATGTGATTCAGGGGTGGGTTGGCTCCGGTACCTTTTAAAGGCCCTCTCCTTGTTGTGGACAGCATTAGAACAAGCGTGATTAAACCAAGGCTTTCTTGCAATAGTCAGGATATGAGAAAGGAATGTATGCTTCCATGCCCGAGAGAATAACCTCCCTAGTGTGCAAGGCACACTCAGATGGCTCCCAGTCCATGGAAGCAATAATTATTCCAAGGAAAATCAAAGAAGTACTACCTGAGGGCCTCCCAATCTGCAGCTCCAAAGTGCCACAGGTGGCTTTTCTTTGGAGGGTCCACAGGCCGTACTGGAGCAATAGGACAGGTTAATGTAATAAGGTTATGATCAGAGGAGCCCAACGGAGAGAAAAGATTAACAGTGTAAGCAGAAGGATTAGTTGTTAGGAAAAGGTCAAGTATGTTGGAACTCTCTCCAAGGCAGTCAGGGATACGGGTAGGGTGCTGTACAAGCTGCTCTAGGTCATTAAGGATAGAAAAGATGTAGGCTTGTTCACCAGGTGGATCAGTGAAAGGAGAGGAGAGCCAAAGGTGGTGGTGAACATTGAAATCTCCTAGAATGGAGATTTCAGAGAAAGGAGAAATGGATAGAATGTGTTCCATCGTAGAAGTAAGATAGTCAAAGAATTTTTGATAGTCAGTAGAATTAGGAGATAAGTAAACAGCACAGATATATTTAGTCAGAGAATGACAGGAAAGCCAAAGCCAGAGAGTAGAGAATTCAGAAGAATCAAGTTCAGGAACACGAGAGCAAGATAGATCGTTGCATACATATACGCAACAGCCACTTTTGGCTTTGAAATGAGAATAGAGAAAGTAGGAGGTTACAGAAAAGGATTTGCTGTCAGTTGCCTCAGACAGCTGAGTCTCAGAGAGAGAAGGTGAGGTTTAGAGGAGAAGAGGTGGTGTTCGACAGAGCGAAAGTTAGAGGAAAGGCCGCGAATGTTACAGAAATGAAGAAGGAGTGAGTCAGACAGTAAATTTGCATTTACATACAGTTTTTATACTTAGATTAATGTGTTTTAGTCATGAGTGGAGTGAAGACTGTCATTTGGGGTATGGATTCTCACCCACCAGATGAGGTACAAAACAGTGTGGACAAGTAGGCGACTCAACAAAGAATATTTCGTGTTTGACCATTGAACTCTCATCTAACCCATCATGGAATAGTAATCTCTTTAGTATCCGGTCGCCCAGTATCCGGACACCCCAATGTCCAGACATTTTGGGCCCGGGCCTTAAAAAAAAAAAAAAAAAAACCCGTAATTTGAACTTGGCGTGCAGCAGGGACCAGCTGTGTTTTGCCACGTAGATAGCGGCCCCCCTGCTTCCTTTCCCTCCCCAGTTACCGCCTAACTATCATCTGGAGTACAGTAGGCGCGGAAAGTATTGACGTTTTTTTGCCGACGTCATTCTTTTTCGCGTTAAGTGAAGTAGGGTCAATACTACCCTCCCCTGTGATGCGAAATGAGCTGACGCTTTTTCAACGGGAGCTGGCAACCCTGCTTGATAGGTTTGGCACCACAGGAGCAGGCTCAGTAATGTTTGGGCAGCCACAGGAGGAGGATTGTCTCTGTGTGTGATGCACCACGAGGGCATGTTTTGACTCAAATAACACAGTTATTTGGTTACCTACCACATTCTCATCATGCCTAAAGTAACCACAAGCAAGGACAAACGTGTGGAAGTGATTACTTTATACAAAGCTGGCCACAAACTCCCATTTATTGCAAATCAGATGGTGTTAGACTGAGGACAGTGCAGAGACTGGTGAAGCGGTTCAAGGACAGTGGGGAGGCCATTCCTCCCACTCCACTTCCCAAGCCTGGGAGACCTCGTAAGACAACCTTCAGGACCCGTCAGCTGATCTCAAGGCAAGTTAGCAAGGATCCAAGGCTAACAGCA
>JAGKTI010006387.1:0-15927 GCA_018397915.1 Birgus latro
GAGGACGCAAATGAACAACTCTCTCAATGTCGTTGCCTTGCAGGTAGACAGCTTTCACGTCCATAGTGTGGCAATCCCACTGGTTGGTGGAGGCCAAAGAAAGTGCCAAACGCACTGCTTCCTTTGAACAAGTAGGCGAGTCTTTTTGGAGATCCACCGTTTCTTCCTCAAATCCTCTGGCGACTAAGCAGGCCTTAACAATAGGCTTTCCATTTTTCAGTTTTTCTGTCACAACCCATCGAACGGTTATGGCACCTTGCCCAACATCATCTACTTCCTCATACACATCATTATTCTGCCAATTTGTGATTTCATTTTCCTTAGCACATAATACGGCCTCAGAGTTGAAAAGAACAAGCATTTCTGTGTCATCATCAACCACTTCCTATTCGCTAAGATCCTTCTCCAAATCTATCCAATCAATGCTGCCATCAGAGTCCCTCTTCAAATTATAGCAGTGTTTGTACTGTCCAGTGGCTTTACCTGCCCGACCTATAATCCTTCCAGACACCAACTCTCCACTTTCTGAATGTATTCCCTTTATACGTTGACCAACAGAAACTTTGGGAAGCTGATTAATCGGAACAGAAACTGTGGGAGGATCATCGATTGGGACCACACCATCTTCCGACTCGTCATCTGGTGGATAGTCATTCAACACTTGCGTAGGATCGTCATTAGTCTTCTCCTGGACAACATTTTTCTTCTCATCACTGCTGACATCACTTTCAACTGTAGTATCTTGCTCTGGCGCTCGCGCTAGACAACATACATGCACTCGCACGTATACACCGCCGTGTCTCACCAGAATTTGTTTCCCATCTCTGCCTATTACAATTCCGGGACCGTGCCACTCGTGACTGTCATTTCTTTTGTAGAAGACTTCATCTCCATTCCGGATGTCGTTTAGGTCACTCGAACATACGTTGTGCCGCAGAGCCCTAGCCAAGCGTTCATCTGATTCGGTCTTTATAAACTCTTACCTAGCTAAATGAAGAGCGTTCAAGTTGTCTCTCACAATTTTCGATGGTGATGAAGGTTCCAAGGCTGGAGGATCATTTGCGTACACATTAGGCAGACCAGGGTTTTGACCAAAAACAAGTTGGTTAGGAGAAAAGCCTGAGTAGTTGGTGAGAGCATTTCTTGCCGATACTGCCCATGCCAAGGCCACATCCAATTCACACTGGCTATCAGCCATTATCTTCCTAACAATGTCACCAATGACTGCATTTTGACGCTCACAGACTCCGTTGCTCCAAGGACTCTCTGCAGACGTTGTCATGATCTTGATATTGAAGGCCTCTCCCAATGCTCGCATTTCCGCATTATTGAATTCACAGCCATTGTCTGTAAGAATTTTTCTAGGTTTGCCAAACACAACAATCCAGCTCCGAAATATTCCTTTGATAATGGTGGGCGCACACTTATCTGCGATTACTATCGCATTACAATACCTGGTCGCCAAATCAACAAGGACTAAGAAATAATGCCTTCCCCAAGCTTTTAAATCCATGGCTATGGCTTTGTTAAACTTAGATGCCATGGGCAAACTGACTACGGGTCAGGGCTTGGCTTTCTTAAATCTGCAACAGACTGTACAAGCATCAGATACAGTCTTGACAGCCTGTTCCAGTTTTGAACTTTTAATTCCCGCATCTGTGATCAGTTTAATTAGTTTTGCCGATGTTGGGTGTCCAAATTGCCTGTGAAGCTTCAAAGCGTTTTTTTCTACATCACCCCCACGAGTTGCCAACATGATTGTTTCACAAAATTCAAGATCTAGTCATAAGGAAATTGGAAGTAAGTAATGGCCTGAAGATGAGGACTTTAAATCAATGATAGTTCCACAAATTTTGACCTGGTCAGTTCCAAGGTTAATCAACATTTTTGCTTTTTTCATGGAATGTCTACTCAACAGCAAGGGAATATTCCAGTCCACAACATCAGTCACGATGGTAGCACACATGTTTCCAATGTAGCAGGGCAGAGTAACATGTTTGAGGGAAGAAACTGTGACACCATCAGCAAAAGTAAACGTTGAGGATGACGCTTCTTCTTTTACAGCATCACGTTCATAATCAGTGAGCTCACTTAGATAGCAACTGATCCATTCAACTCCACATACAGTTGTAGAACACCCTGTGTCTAGAAGGGCACATCCCTTAGATTCTTCTACTAGAGTCTGTGACTTACCTCTACTAGCGGCATCATCCACATAGCCCATAAACAATGACAGATGCACTGTTTCAGAATTCTCTTCTCGACTGCCGTCGTTTTCGTATACATCCGGACAGTCACGTGCCCAATGAAATCTAGAATCACATACGAAACACTTCGATACCTTTCCGTCAGGCCCAAGTGGGTTCTGCCTCCTGCCGGTGGATGAGCGTTGGGGAATTCTAGCAGATACGGTTGAACATCGGCCACTACCCCGACGTCGATCACGTATTGCACCACCCCGCAACAATCTCCGTCCTCGTCGAGTACCTCTAGCATAAAGCGTTTCGTCACCCTCAACTTCGTCACTCCAAAATACTGGTTCATCTTTAATCTCCCGGGCGGACACCTATGCCTGGTTCTGCCTGCCAATTTCACCAGCAAAAATACGATTCAGGGCAGATTTCATATTTTCGAATGTCACCTCAGTTATCGCGGACATCACTAGTTGTCGTTCACTGTCTGAAAGTTTGCATGCAGCTAAGAGCATAAAAGCCATCACAGAATTTGGCAGTTCCATGTCCTGCTTGGTAAATTTGAAGTAAACATGCTCAAATTGTGTCACGAACTCCCGAATGTTCACATCACTGGCTCTTCTGAAGTTGTACAACTCATAAAACATTGCAAACTGTCGACGTCCTTTGTCCACGAGAAATAAACCGTCTAATTTCTTCAGCAGGGTCTGAACACCATCCTTCTGCTTTAAAACATCTGTTTCAATCTGCGAGGACGCCACCCTCGCTCTCCCAGACAATGACAGGTGAATAGCTAAAGCTTGTTTTTCTGCTGCTAGGTCCGTTAGTTCGCACCAAATGCCAATGTCTTTTTTCCAGCTCTCATATGCAGAATAATTTTCCAATTTTGGAGGCCACTTGGTCGAACACGACGCCATTCTCGAACTACGCCCTGCTACCAAAATGTTGGAACTAGACAAACCGCACTCACCCGACCGGCTTTACGACGTGAACTGCCAAGGCTCCCGGTTGCATACCACAGGAACCTTCCGATGACGTCATCATTCGTGACTTAGCAGATGTGTGCGTGCGCACACACACTAACAATAGGTAATACTGAAAGTTCATATGTTTATTTATTTGTTTATTTTCTTTACAGTGATTTACAGAAAAATTGGATATTAAAGCTCCTTTGGTGTATATAAATGCTGATTTGGCAGGGTCACCAAGTTTTCAGTCCTAGATGTTTGAAAAAAGTGTGAAATATTGATACATATTGGGGACATCATGTTGAGGCCCCAGGTTCATCTGTAAGATAGACGCAGTGGACTGAAGGCTGAAATTGCTCTAAAAAAATGAAAATAGAAAACTGTTCATCAATGTGTGTAGATCTGTAATCATTTGTATGTACCGAGTATATTTCAGAGGATTCTATAGTGCATCATTATCATAAAATGTATATTTTTTGTGTAGGAGCTCTATAAGCATTTGTATATACCCAGTATATTATTTCTGAAGCATCTGTTGTTCATCATTATCATAAAATGTATATTATCATGGAAAGGTGTGAATGAAGACTGGGATGTGTGAAATCAGTGGTTATCAGTACTGTATTTCATTAGACTGCATTGTTATACCCATTCACTAATAATTCTGCATATTATAGAAAACTTATGGCTTTATATTTTAATTTCTACATGAATTCCATTTAAGCTGACTAACCATTTGTTAATGTTTTGGCCTAAGCGTCATTCGATATAAACCCAGTGTACCGCTGGTTGATATGGTCCCCTCTGCAGTCCACCATTCTTCTTTTGGGGGATTGGTGGAGAGTTGAAGGGCATTTGTAAAATAATGCAGTATCCATTTTGTCACTTTTTTTTCTGGGTTGAAGACAAACCATTGCTTAGAGTAATAGCACCCCAGTATTATGTGTATAATTTTCTGTTAATTTTTTTCATCATCCGAATTGTTTTTTCCCAGCTAAGGATAGAATAAGGCTTAATTACCTTTATACTTGTTAATTGTGATACTGAAATGTTTTGGTAGCTGTGTTTGTCTGTGAAGTGTAATAGTAGTAGTTGTTCCCAAGGCAGTCTGGCCGAACAGCCCCGATTCCCTAAGGAAGGCTATGGCTGAGACTGGACTTTCCCACAGAGCTCTCAAGGAGTGTAGGTTGTGTTGTTGGCATAGGTGATTGTGTGCAATGCAGTCTTCCATGATGAGCTTAATAGTATGGGGTGCTGTGTTACATCCTGGACAGTCATCAGCAACAGAGTCATCCAGCCTCTTCTGATAACCTAAGAGGGCTGGATGATGCCCACATCTCAACCTGCCCAGGTGGACCCTGTCCTCGCGGAGGAGACAGCGTTCTGAAGGATGGATATCTGGAGGCCATGCATGCAGCTGTGTGTTGTCTTTGTGCGACTGAATGGAACGGCGAGTGATTTGAGTATGAACATGCTTCTGGAAGCTGGTCTGAGGCAGGCAGGGGGGAAGAGATGATAGTGTTTGTGTATGATATCATGTGCTGGGTGTTGTTTTGATGTTCCTTGGTGTGTGTGTGGATGTGCTGCCATGTAGTGTAGTGGATGTTGTGGGTTTGTGGAGGCTGCAGCGAGAATTTGGGTGCCTCTCATGTCTAGATGATCCTTGACTTTGAGGACTTTGGTTTCTTGGTGTAGGTGGTCTGTAGGTGTAGTAGCTGTGCAGCCTGGGATTATTTTTAGGGCCTTGTTTTGTATGGTCTGAAGAGTGTTATAGTGTGTTTTAGTGAAGTTAGGAGCCCAAGCAGGGCTTGCATAATTCATCACTGAATGTATATATTGTTTGTATACTGTGATGGTGGTTTCTTTGTTGTGTCCAAATGTTGTATGGGCAAGTGACTTCAAGGCATTGAGTCTAGGTGTTAATTTATTTTTGACGTTTGTGAAGTGTTGTTTAAATGACATTGATGTATGTTACACCAAGGATTTTGTGTGTGTGTGTGTGTGTGGTAGGGGAGTGTTGTCTATGGTGAGATGTGGAATGTGACTGTGTTCTGCTGTCCAGTGTGTGAGATGGGTCACTGTAGATTTGGCTGAGGCTATTTTGAGTCTGTTTGTGGTGAACCATTCGTGTAGTGTGTTGAGGTAAGGTTGGAGGATGTGTGCGGCTGTGTTTGCATTTTGGTGTGTGCATGTAAGTGTTATGTCATCTGCACAGGAAGCTATGTGTATTTGTTGTGTGTGGGGTGTGGCTATGTCATGCATGTACTGTATAGGATGAAGAGTGTAGGAGACAAGACAGATCCTTGGGGGATGCCATTTGTGGAGTTTCTGATGTTTGAGGACTGACCAGCAAAAGTTATATGTGCATATCTCCCTGCTAAGTAGTTTGCCAGCCATCTTTTTGTGTTATTGTGCATGTTTGTGTTGAATATTTTGTTTGTGAGGTTGGCGGGGGATGGAATCAAAAGCTTTACTAATGTCTAGTGTGACAAGAGTGTTCTATGTGGTGGCCTAGCTGAATTCATGCCATCAAAAACTCTCTGTGTGAGGTCTGTAAGAAGAGTGTTTGTGGAGTGAAGTGGCCTAAAACTATGTTGTGATGGGGCTAAGGGGGTGTAAGGTGTAACTAGTTGTAGTACCAGTCTTTCAGTGACTTTGGAGGGGGTGCAGAGGATTGTGAGGAAGGTAATGTGGGGTCTTTGTTGGGTTTGGGGATAGTGATGATAATGCCATGCTTCCAGATGTTGGGTATTATGTTGTGTGAGTAGCTGTAGTTTGATATGTTGGTGAGCGTTTGTATGCCTTGTGGTCCAGTGTGTTTAAGGTGTATGTTGCAAAGTGCTTCAGGTTGCTGATGATGTGCTTCGTCTGGTTGTAGATGAAAGGTGCGAAGTTTGGGTCTGTGGGGAACTGTCTCTTACGTCGGATGATACGTCGGTCGTCATGATGGGGGTGTGAAGTGTAGTACACTGTACTATTTACTTAATTTTCCTAACACAAGAACATAGGGATGTAGAGGTTTATCTGATTATATGACTGTGTTATGCATTGTAAAACTGAGAGGAGTGTGGTGATTATAGGAGGAGTATACTTTGAGTGAAACTGAAGTGAAGAAGCTGAGAAATAAGCAGTGTCAGATGAATACTAGCTGAAGGTACTGGAGAAGTTAGTTAACACTAAGAATCTCCTTGGTTACTAGTCACATCAGGCCTTCAGTTTGTCTATATTCTGCCATCAAATGTTAGAATCTCCTTGGTTACTAGTCATCAAATCTCCTTGGTTCCTATAGTAGGACCACGGAATACTGGCCAGTCTGGGTGTGACCCATCACCATTACACTGTTGCCATACTTCCAACTGACCTTCCATACGGCCAAGGCTATTTTTAGATGGCCTTGGTACAGTCCCCCATTCACACCCTGCTCTCTATCTCTTTCTTTCTCACTGTGTGTGTTTGTGTGTGAGGGGGGTGCACTCTCATATGTGTAGTAAACCAGGTGGTGTGTGTGTGTGTGTGTGTGTGTGTGTGTGTGTGTGTGTGTGTGTGTGTGAGTGAGAGACCCTGACCTGCTCCGGCAACACCACACAAGCAACACTGCCAGGTGTTGCACAGAGTTCTTTGTAATTACTAACAAAAAGTGAATCTTTCTTAAAAACCTTACAGCTTTTTTGTACAAGTAAAACTATACTGGATGGGCATGTGGAGAGGATGGAGAGTGAAAGATTGACGAGGAGAGTGTATGTGAGTGAGGTGGAGGGGGCGAGAGGGAGGGGGAGGCCGAGGATGAGATGGAGGGATGGAGTGGAGAGGTATATGAGAGAAGGGGGTGTGAGTTGGGAGCGTGGTAGTGAAATGGCAGGGGACAGAGTGACATGGAGGCGATTTGTTTGTGGCCACCCCGTTCAGGATTGAGGCGTCTGGCAATAGATAGATAGATAGAAAACTATACTGGGCTGTATCAAGGCCATCTAAAAATATTTTTAGATTGCCTTGGCTGTACGGGAGGTCAGTTGGAAGTATGGCAACAGTGTAAGGGTGACGGGTCACACCCAGACCGGCCAGTATTCCGTGGTAGCACTATAGTCATATCATACTTCTTTCCTGTTATCATACTCTAGGATCTCCTTGGCTACTAGTCCAATCAAACCTCAGTTTCTTGCAGTCAAGCTTAGAATCTCATTGTTTTACTAATCAAATCAAACTTCTGTTTCCTGCAGTCAAGCTTCATATTGTTATTGTGGAGATGTTGGCACTCATGGAGTTGTTGTTGTTGTTGAGATGTTGCCGCTTGGTCACTTCCTTTGTCAACATCTAAGTTAATCCTCTGCGTCTGGTGTAGCAGCATCATTAAGGTGAGAGTCGTTGGAGATAGAGGTATTTAAATAACCTCTCCATGGATTTCTTCCCTCCTTTCGTTTCTGTCATAAAGTTCATGTTACATTTCCTCTTTTTGCCTCATGTACTGTTTTTGAAGTTTATCATAATTACGTCCTATTTCTTTGTTTATGGATGGATGGAAGATGAAGTAAAAAGTGCAGTTTTAGGCCAAGTTAGATTGAAAGGAGCATATGACATTTTAACCCAGCCATTGAGTTGCATTTGATCCTAGGAGGATGCCAGCCCAACTCAATGCCGGTCCAAGCCCGGATAAATTGGGGAGGGTTGGTGGCAGGATTGGGTATCCGGCCGTAAAAATTTGCCAAGCCCTGACATGGTATGGTCCATTACCATATCGTTTAGTGTACTGAATATCAGGTGTTTTCACTGGCTAAATTGAGTAAATGTCTCCCCCACCCTCCCTGCTTCATCTCTCTGACTGTCTCTCTTCATGTGAAGTCTGGGTGGCTGGGATGCTTAGAATAGTCCACACATACACACCCCGCCAGTTTCTGTCAATTTGATGTCGATTCTCCATATGTGTGGTGGTTGTGTGGGGATGGGCATCTGTCCAGGGGGTCGCTAAGAAGGGGTCTTAAACGCGATGCCCTGGCCCTAGGATGTACCGTGAGAACCCACAACAGGCACGTAAGGAGAACGGCGAGATGTCACAAAGGGGGGACGTTCTGGCCATCACATGCACTCGGCCCTTGCGTGTGACAATCACGTGGTTGCTTTTTTATTTTTTTTTTCTATTGAATAATGTCTTTTCAATTTTGATTTTAATAATTTTTATCTAAAATGTTTATTATATGCCGTGTGGGTGTTGGATGTACCTGAGAGGACGCTTTTGAGGCCATAACCCTTGGGCACAACAAACAACTGGGCTATATGCCATTTTCACCCTGACTGGCACCACTGTGGGGACATCAACAACTGAGGCACTGATGTCATTGCTGATGGTGTCGGACTTGCTGAATTGAGTATAGTCTGGGCCGATGTGTTGCTCATTAATCAGGGCACCAGCACTTATCTGACTGTCATACGTGGGACGCTGATACATGTCACATCCACTCAGTTTTCACGTTCCCCTGCATAGTTGGCCCAGAAACCCCAACCTCACGTCATGATTTAGATCTGCTTCGGCCACATGCACACTGAGTACCTGAATATTCTATCATTAACCTGGAAGCCGAAAGGCTTTTTTAATAGGATGTTACCAGGGTGCCTCCATCCTATTAGGTCTCCAGACTGGAGAAATCCTTTTATATTATAAAAGGATGTCACCAAGCTAATAGGTTTCCAAAAATCATTTCATATTTTAAAGGGATTCACTAAGCTAATAGGTTTCCAAAAATCCTTTTATATTTTACAAGGATTCACTAAGCTAATAGGTTTACAAAAATCCTTTTATATTTTAAAAGGATCCACTAAGCTAACAGGTTTACAAAAATCCTTTTATATTTTAAAAGGATGTCAGCAAGCTAACAGGTTTCCAAAAATTTATATTTTAAAAGAATGTCACCAAGCTAATAGGTCTCCAAATATGATAAACTTTTATAAGGTATATTATAAATGGATGTCACCAAAATGTCACCAAGCCTTGATTCACCTAGCAGAGCACTTGATGTAGATTAGTTGTGTGAACGGTGCTAGGAGTGCACGACCGGAAATTTGTTTGCGGCTGGTGTTTTGTTCTGGACACACGTGATCCTGTTTTCAGTGTGAGCTCACCATCGTACACACACCAGTCCCTGTGCTTGGTGTGTTTTTTCCTTCTCACACACACCAGATCCTGTTCTTGGTATTTTTTCCTTCTCACACACACCAGTTCCTGTTCTTGGAGTTTTTTCCTTCTCACACACACCAGTTCCTGTTTTTGGTGTGTTTTTTCCTTCTCACACACACCAGTTCCTCTTCTTGGTGTGTTTTTTCCTTCACACACACACACACACCAGTTCCTGTTCTTGGTGTGTTTCTCCTCACACACACTAGTTCCTGTTATTGGTGTGGTTTCTTCGTCTCAAGCACATCAGTCCCTGTTCTCGATGTGTTCTAAAGAAAGATCAGAACCAAGATCAAGACCAAAACAAGAAGACACACACTAGTTCCTGTTCTTGGTGTGGTTTCTTCGTCTCAAGCACATCAGTCCCTGTTCTCGATGTGTTCTAAAGAAAACAAAGATCAGAACCAAGATCAAGACCAAAACAAGAAGAAATTGAAGGCCATATGTAATGCCTCCAGTTTGAAAGTTTTCTCCTAAAGTCAAACGTCTACTGCCATCACTCGACACAGAGGCAGAATGCAATATGTAAAACTGCAAGCCCTATGCAATGATGATGGTAGCATGTCCAATGGAAGGGTGGTTGGGACGGGCATGGTGTGGGTCCGAGCAGCTTACCTCCTCGTGGTGGACCTGGGTAGAGTGATCTTGATGCATATGTTGTTTTGGCTCCAGGTTCAGTGGAAATATGAGCCCTGTGGAGTGCAGGCTGAAATTGCCCTCCTGCATCCCACAACCCTTGTTTGGGAGATGAGTCGAGGGATGTTGAAATTGCCCTTCAGCCCACGACCCTTGTTTGGAAGGTGAGTCGAGGGATGTTTGTGTAGGTGGGCAGTAGAAGCACCCATTTAATATCACCGCCACCACATGAAGGCATCCCTCTCCACGACCATTCATTAGAGCTAATAGAACCACATGAATGAAGATCACTCTAGCTGAAAGCTGCAATTTATTAACAAACTTTGTCTAGCAACACACCTAGTGGCATTAAAATATGGTTATTGGCATTAAAATATATGCTTGGTGACATTAAACTATATGCTTGGTGACAAACTATTTGCTTGGTGACATTACTTGCATGGTGACATTAACTTAACATGCTTGGTGACACAAAGAGGTTCTTAGTGACAGGTAGAGAGATTTAGTGACATAAATCATTTGTGACATTACTAAGACGTTACGTAGAGGTTTAGTATTAAGAGGTACAGTACTTGAATTTTGGTGACATCTTAAAATAATGGTTACATCCTAAAGCAAATAAGTTTCATTTAAAAAAAAAAATGCAGCAAAGCATAGTGCAATGGTATTGTATTTTATATGTACATGTTTGAGATGGAGTTTATTCGTCACTATGAAGGTACAATGTTTTGTCTCATTATACCTTATATTGCTTCTTTTTGGTATTTTCTGCTATACTGCAAATTTGTTATATTTTTCTGATATATTTTGTCATGTTATACCACATACATGCTTCTGATATATTTCTTGTTATGCCACAAGTCTGGTATTATGCTTGTTATATTTCCTAATATATGTTGCCTCGTTATACCTCATGTTGCATATTTTTGTATATTTGCTATTATACCACAAGTCCAGGAATGTGCTTGTTATATCCATCCATCCATCATCAAATCCTACATTGCCCTATGAGGAGAGTAGGAGCCTGGGGGTAGGCAAGTTGGTCCTGACATTTAAGATACTTGTTATATTTTTCAGATATATTTTGTCTTACAGCTCATATTGCTTCTTTTGGTATATTTTATTTATGGCACAAGTCTGGTATTATGCTTGTTATATTTTTCAGATATATTTGGTCTCTTACCTCAGATAGATTCTTTTGATATATTTCCTGTTATACCAGAATTCAGTCTAATGAACGTAGTTGTGTGTGGATTATCCATTTGTATTATGGACAAAATTTGCAGTGCTTGTAGCATTGCAACTCTGAATTTCTGGCTTTGTGTACATTGGCTGTTATGACACCGTGTAGGCTATGCTGTTTTGAAATGTGAAGTGTTTGCTAAGAGTAGTAGTCATACCTATGGAATACACAGGATGCAACTCAGGCAGAATGTCTTAATTGGGAGAATTTAGAAAACTTGCAAAATGCATACTGTAGCCATTCTCATAGATGTTTTGTTGAGTTTTATGTTCAAAGATTGCTTGTGTTATGACTGTATTGTACCTTGTGTGAGAAAGTGTATTTTGGTGTGAGGTTGCATTGCAGTTTGTGCATATTGAATTTTCTGAGTTGTATTTTGGCATTGTAGCAGGGAAGGGTGGTGACTGTGTTGCATCCTGGTTAGGTGTCGTCTTGTCTTTCTGGATTGGGTAGTTTCTTTGGGGTGTTATCTGGTGGAGGTTTGTGAAAGGTGTTATTTGAATGAAGATTTTGGATGGCTGTGTGTGTGTGTGTGTGTGTGTGTGTGTGTGTGTGTGTGTGTGTGTGTGTGTGTGTGTGTGTGTGAAATATTGTGCTGGGTGGAGAAAGAGGAATGTTGGTGAAGCAATTTGTATAGTGTTTGGTGGTTTTCCTTTTTTTCTGTGGCGGAAGGTGATGCAACTAACAGTTGGTGGGTTAACACTTGTGTTAACCTGAAGTGATGAACTCTCTCATATGATCCTTGTGTGGGAGTACTTTTGTTTCTTGATAGAAGTGATCTGAATTTGTGGCATTTTTGCATCCAGTCATTATTCCAAAGGCTTTGTTTTGTATTGTCTTAAGCTTTTCCATTTCTGTGCCAGTTAAATAGGGAGCTCAACTTGTGCTAGTGTAAGTCACAGTTCTAAAGAATTGTTCATAGAATTTATGTTTGTATGAAGGTGGTACCTGTTATTGTTTTCAAGACATGGAGCTTATGATGTGCCTTTGCTCTGATGTTATCTGTGTATTGAGAAAAGGTCATGTTTGCCCTTAGTAGATCTTAGAATTTTAGGTGTCTTTCCAATGGGAGTGGTTGCTTGAGTAGGGTAACATGAAGGTGTGTTTGAGGTGTTTGTCTGGAGTTGGGAGGGTGATGGTTGATTTGATTAGTGTAGCAGTCATTTTATGTAAGCCTGTGTTAGAGTGAGTGTACCATAGGTACTGTTGAGTTTTCGGTATGAAACAGTTGCTAGGTTATTGGGACTTAATAGGGAAGATGCTAGAGATCTTTTGTGGTATGAAACAGTTGCTTGGTTATTGGGACTTAATAGGGAAGTTGCTAGAGATCAAGCAGCATGGAGAGCTGACATTAGGTGCCCAAGTTTGACACATGCCAGCATGTTGGAGCTTTTAAAAAAATCTTAGACAATTTATTTTTTATTTCATTATTTTATATGGTGAAAAAATATACTTTAGTGAGTGAAAGTGAGAGGAGGTATTGTAGGCCATGGATGTGGATGGATATGATGCACGAGTACTGTATACAATAACAGGTAAAGATGGTGGGGCTAGGAAATGGACTGGGTTGAGTTGGTTGGATGAATTATGTATGGAGGAGCTTGTAATAAAAGTTTAATGTCTCATATTTAACTTATATTACAGTCATGCGAATGAGTTGTTTTCATTGTAACGTGAAATGCATCTATTTAAAGATATATGTACAATATACACCCGCCTGTGAAGTGGATTATAGGATTCTTGGGCTTGAATAGTGAGTGTGTTAGATTCTGGCTCTTTTCATTAGTAATTTTTTTGATCATTTATTCCACTTTTGTTTTCCGTCCTTGCACTCTGGACCTCACTGTACTCCATCCTTAAGCGGGAAAAAGAATGTGGGATGGTAACAGCGGTTAACTTTTTAGTGTTTCAGTCTTTTGAGTCTTGGTAATATCCTTTTCAGTTTGTTCTTGCTGCAACAAGATAGTTCTGTTCAGCAGAGGAATGTCTTTAATTATGAAAGTTTTTATCAATGCTGTATTGTTTTTTTTTTTTCAACTTAGGAAAGGTGTAATTATGAAAGTTTTAACCGAAGCTGCATTGAACTCCTTCAATTTAAAAAGCTTATCCCAAGATAGAATAAAAGACTAATATTACATGTAAATTTGTAAGTGTGCACAAGGGGAAGGTTGATGCTCTGGAAAGAGGAAATTATAGAGATATAAAGCTCTTAGATCAGATAATGAAAGTAATGGAGAGAGTTCTAGAAGGTATGATTAGAGAAAGAGTGAATATTGATGAGATGCAGTTTGGGTTTATGCCAGGCAGGGGGACCACTGATGCCGTATTCATTGTCCGACAGCTTCAGGAAAAATATATTGGAAAGAAAAGGGAACTGTATTTTGTTTTTGTTGATTTGGAAAAGGCCTTTGACAGAGTCCTTAGAGAGGTGGTGAAGTGGGCAATGAGAAAACTTGGGTTGGAAGAGTGGCTGGTTAGGGTGGTTATGGCCATGTACGTGAGTGCTCGCACCCAGGTAAGAGTGAATGGAGATTTGAGTGCAGAGTTTTCCGTGAATGTTGGTGTGCATCAGGGGTCAGTTTTGAGTCCTTTGTTGTTTATCATGGTACTTGAAGCCCTCTCACGTGACTTCACGGATGGACTCCTGTGGGAGATGTTGAATGCTGATGATTTGGTATTGATTGCAGAGAATGAAAAGGAGGTGCAGGAAAGATTTAGGAAGTGGAGAGATGGTATGAGGCACAAAGGCTTAAGGGTGAACAAAAGTGATGATATCTAGGGTTGGTGGCAGTACAGTCAAAGAAGAGGGAGCGTGGCCATGTGTGATTTGCCACAAAGGTGTGGGAAGTAATTGCATCTTGTGCAGTGTTTGTGATAAATGGGTGCACAAGAGATGTAGTGGTATTAGAGGTAGACTGCGAGATAATGCTGATTTTATGTGTGCAGCGTGTCGGGAAGAGCAGATGGAGTTTGTTAGGCGTGAAAGGATTGAACTTGCTGGTGAGTCAGTTGAAGAGTTTTGTTATTTGGGAGACGTTATGTGCTGGAGGTGAGGCTGGAACTAGCTCGGTTGCTAGGGTGAGAGGTGGTTGGAAGAAGTTCAGGGAGCTGTTGCCTCTCCTGACATTGAGAGGACTCTCCCTACGTGCTAAGGGGTCTTTGTATGCAGCATGTGTTAGGAGTGTGATGCTGTATGGTAGTGAGACCTGGGCAATAAAGGAAGAGGATATGCGCAGAGTTAAACGTACAGAAATGACAATGATTAGGTGGATGTGCAGTGCGTCTCTGCGTGCAAGACCTAGGGGGGCTGGGTTTATAATGGAAGAGTTGAGAGGTAGGATGGGACTGGAGTGTATTGATGTTGTGATGAGGAGAGGTAGGCTGAGGTGGTTTGGGCATGTGAAGATGGGGGATGGTAATTGGGTGCAGAAGGTGAGAAGTGTCAGTATTGGGGGAGGGGATGTGAGGGGTAGACCGAGAAAGACATGAGACGAGATCATTAAGTTTGACTTCAGGGTTGAGGGACTGAACAGGGAGGCTGCCATAAATTGAGCAGCATGGAGAGCTGCCATTAGGTGACCAAGGCCAACGCATGCAAGCATATTGGAACCTCTAAAAACGAAACGATTAATAATAATAACAATGATGATGATGCTAATATTAATAATACTGTAACATGAAAAAAACATCTTGCTCAGTGGGTTAATATTTATAATAAAAATCGTTTTAGTAGATCATTTCAACTGTTATGGTACACTGGTATGTAGATGTTGTTTTTGTTGTAAGTATCACACTAGTCTAATTAATGCAGTTTATGGTTCACAGCTTCCATGATAGCCAAATGTCTTTTCATGATTATTTTATGTTGATAACTCTTTTGTTAATATTGTCAGCACTGTAATGTACATATGCAGACATAATATTGATCTAATTAAGGTAAATAATGATGCAGCAATGGCATTCAAATGCCAGTAATGCAATTTAGGAGAGTTTTTAATTGGAAAAAAGGAATTTGTCTGCATTTATGCATTACTGGCACCAACTCCAGAGTGTATCATCAGTCAGGTGAGTGATAGTTGTACAGTAAGCATTTTTCTATTTTTTTTGCTTCCAAGTATTTGTGAATCAATTTTGTTAATGAAAATTAATTCTTGGATGTATTAAAAATGCTTTTGTCAATTTCTCCCTCCGCCACCTTTTGCCCTCTTCACCTTCCTTCTCCCCGTCCTCTTCCCCTCTTACTCTTACCCTCAATCCTCCCTCTTCCCCTCCTCCTTCTACATTCTCTCCTCCCTCTTCTTTTCTTTCCTTCCTCTTCTTCCTTCCTCTCCTCCTCCTCCCTCTTCCTCTCCTCCCCATGCTTCTACCTCTCCTCCCCATGCTTCTACCTCTCCTCCCCATGCTTCTACCTCTCCTCCCCATGCTTCTGCCTCTCCTCCTCATCCTTCTTCCTCTCCTCCCCTCCTCATCCTTCTTCCTCCCCTCCCCTCCTCATCCTTCCTATTCTCCTCATCCTTCCTCCTCTCCTCATCTTTCTTCCTCTCCTTATCCTCCTTCCTCTCCTCCCCTCCTCATTCTTCCTTGCTTCCTCATCCTTCTTCCTCTCCTCCCCTCCTCATCCTTCTTCCTCTCCTCCCCTCCTCATCCTTCTTCCTCTCCTCCCCTCCTCATCCTTCTTCCTCTCCTCCCCTCCTCATCCTTCTTCCTCTCCTCCCCTTCTCATCC
>JAGKTI010006387.1:21902-40963 GCA_018397915.1 Birgus latro
GGAACTGTGTTGTGAAATGAATGCATTATCATTCCAAATTGCAGTCAACTGACCCCACCTTGCCCATGGCAGTGGCTGCCAACCATTTTTTTTTTTTTTATGGATTATATATTTCGTTTTTATTAAATATTTCTTGATGTACTTAGTTATTACCTAGCCACACACACCATCACAGTCAACAAACTTGACATAAGCCCCTAAACTACATCCTGCCTCCTCCACCAACACTCATTTTCTTCCCTATCTATATGACCTCCATCCAAGAGGAACTGTGTTAGAGTTATCACATCAAAACACAGGTCATTTGCCCCAACCATCTACCAGTGGCTGTGGTGGTCAGCTATCATTCTTTCTTTTCCACAGTGCAAACAGCCAATAACTAACTAAGCGCAAACTGTCATCCAAAATCTCGAAGCAAAACAGCATCCTTCATAAACAATCACCAGGCATTCACCCCATAGAAATAACCCTACTTGGAAAGACACAAGTACACTTACAAACCTAACTGGACACACTCCCCCCCCTCCCTCCCAAAAAAAGCAACCTTCATCCAAAGGATTGTGATTGGAACTGTATTTTAAAAAGCAGTTTTTATATGAAAATACAGTTCATTTGTCCCACCCTGCCAATAGCTGTGGTTGCCAGCCATTTAATTTATTTACTTTTTTTTTTTAAATATTACATCTTGTATGGTCACTACCTAGTCACTACAATCATCTAAAATATCTAACATTACACACAGAACCTCAACAACATCCCTCTTTACCCAATACAACACTTTACAGATTCCCCATCCCCAACCTAAACAACCTCCATCCAAAAAAGAACTGTGTTGTGAAATGCATACAATATCACTCCAAATCATAGGTCACTGGCTCCAACCATCAGCCAACGGCTGTGATCATCAACCATTTAACTGCAAACAGCCACTACAGTAAAAAAAAAAAATCTCCATTAAACAGCATCGTAAACCACCACCATTCATCACTCAGAAAGTACCCTTCCCAGAGACATGAGTACCACTAGCAGCACTGCAAAGGAGTCATTATCCTTCCTTGCTACAATACCAACACAAAATACAATGTCCACACTGCAATGCAGTTCCTCACACCACAACACACTTGCTTACTTTATGCACCTCCACTATCATAACACAGACAACCTTATGATTCAATTATTATGTGGCATTCAGTGTCAGGGCAATCTGTATGCACTAACTCCAGGGCTATATAAATCCACTGTCCCCCCCCCCCTTTTTTTTTTTTTTTTTTTTTTAACCTTCTTGCCTTTTCAGATGGTTTTACATTTAGTGACAAGCCTAAAGTTTCCTGTAAGCCAAGAAACCATTTACAACGCTGGGTGGTAACCATATAAACCCAACCATAAGTGTTCCCTACGTGTGAACAAGTTCTTGGTGGGGGGTTAGTGCCCCTCCCTGCAAAATAACCACCTCAAAGACAAAATGACCACCCCTTAAGGGATCATTGTGTCTGGCTACAGACAGATGGACTATGTACACTAAATATTAGCTGTGGTAAGAACTGTCTCCCTATACTGAGAGAGAGTAAGCAAATGTAATACTGTTCTTGTATGGCAACACTAAAGAGAGGTGGGTCAAACCATGTATATCAACCCTCCTGAGATATCACTTGTTACATTAAGAATTTTGGCAACACTGACTCCCTCCTGCACAGATATTTGTTTTAGCTACTGTACACACTCACTACCCAGCACCTACACCCAGTCAACATCTACACTAGTGCTTCAAAAACAGCTGTTCTCATCCTAAACCCAGCACTAAATTTCACAAAGATACATTCGATACATGTTTTTCTCACCCCTAAAACGGCCCCCATTCAAAAGGAAATGTGCTGTGAAAATATATGGACTTTCGCAGTACAGGTCATCAGCTCCGACAACCTGCACTCTTCACAGTCCACTGATGGCTGTGGCCGTCAACCGTTTTTTTTTTTTTTTAATATACAGTATATATACTTTATTTCTGATATTTCAGACTCTACACAGCTATTACCCACAGCACTAAAATATGTTGCTTTTAATGATAAAATACTATGGAAAGCATGTAATCAAAACTTACACTACAGAGTGCTTAAAAAAAAATCTATTCTCATCCTATACCCAACACAAATTTTCACAAGGACATATATATATTTTTCTCCCCCCCCCCAAAATGGCCCCCATTCCAAAGGAACTGTACTGTGAAAAGCAAATGGAAACAGTACAGGTCACTGGCTCCAACCACCTGCAATATTTGCTGTCCGCCAATGGCTGTGGCCGTCAACCTCTATTTTTATTTATTTTTTAAAAAATGTATACATTACTTTATTTGTATTATTTCAGACTGTACACAGCTACTACCTATACACACAAAGCCACTACAGCCATCCCAAATCTCCAGCCAAAAGGAACCTTCAAAAACCATAACCAGACACCCATCCTGCAGAAACAACCCTACCCAGAGAAACATGAATATTACAAGAATAGAGATATAAAGATATATTACAATTCAACACATAAATAACTACAGTCAGTTTATTTCCATCTGACAAAATGAGGCAACGTTTATAACTGAAGTACTAAATCACTGGTGTATAAAATTCAATAGACCTTAGTGATGAGGTAGGGTTGAGTCTCCTTGGTTACTATTAAAATTAACTGTCCAGTCTGACTACAATTGGCCATAATCCAAGCTAGAGGTTATGAATCTGTGGCTACATAAAATTTGATACATCTTGGTGATGAAGTAGGGATGAGACTCCTTGGTTACTATTCAAATTAACTCTCCAGTCTGACTACACATGGCCATAATCCAAGCTACAGGTTATGAATCTCTGTCAGGCGAAAGCAAACTGACTATAGAATAAATCAACTGAAATAAACAGGCACCAAAAAAACATACCCACATCAATATATAAACATAAAGTCAGACACAGGGAAAAAAATATTAACAAAAAAACATAAACCATATTAACGACAAATGTTTGGACATGTGGAGAGGATGGGGGATGATAATTGGGTATAGAGGGTGAGAAGTGTTAATATTGGGGGAGGGGTAGACCGAGAAAGACATGGGACGAGGTCATTAAATGTGACTTAAGGGTTAAGGGACTGAATAGGGAGGCTGCCAGAGATCGAGCAGCGTGGAGAGCCGCCATTAGGTGACCAAGGCCGACACATGCAAGCATGTTGGAGCCTTCAAAAACGAAACGAAACGAAAACGAAACGAAACGTTTACATATAAGCAGGGAAAAATCTCAACTCGTTATCTCTGACCTAAATGAAGGGAATCAAATGAGGATGTTTAATGAAGGGACGCAACTCAAGATCCTCAATAATCTTTGCCATAAATGAACGTTAACTAAGGATGCCTGTAAGTTTTAAATTCTCAGTGCTATTTAGGGCAATACATTTTCCTTTTTAAAGCACATGAGAAAAATGAAGGCTGCAAGAAACAATACACAAAGGAGAGCCAAATTCAAGATCCATTAATTCTGAAATTCCTGCACACAAAGGCTGGAGGTCATAGGCAGGGGGAAATACAGACTGAGGATGACAATTTCATAGCTGACCTGTTGCCAATTAAAATTAACCAAACAAGGACAAGAGTACATATTTTTTTTTCAGCGCATCTTTTCCTGTGGCTGACTGTGCAGTACATCATTATGACATGGCAAAAATAATGATGCAAAAATAACAAGAAAATAGGCATACAAATATAATAACCAACATCAATACTTCAGGAAGGATAAAACACCTACTTTTATTGTTTGGTAAAAATGCACTTATGGCTTTTTGCAGCATCCTTTTATTTGCCACATTTATTTATGACCTTTTGGGCTGATAATACCTGCTGTTGTGGTGGTCCCAGGCTCATTTTAACTACAAACAAAGTCAATGCTGGAGAAACTAAATACTGGAATTTAATGAAAGAAAAGAGGCAATATGGGCTTTTGAATGAGAATTAATCCTTACAAAACAGATTATCTATTCTCTAATCTTTTTCAGGCATGTGTGTGCATCTTTCAATAGTCTACTTTGGAAAATGACATGCATACAGTATATCCTTGGCAAAATTTTTCAGCTCATTTAGCCACATCTCATTCAAGAAGGTAGATGATCAGCACACACAGATAAGCTACAAACAACTGACACTGTTTTATTCAGTCAGGGAGCAAATTCTGTAAAGACAAAAATGTTGACGCTATACTGGTTCAGAGAAGTAGTTTGGTTAAAGCACTACTACAGAAGAATACAGGACCACAGCAACAGCAGCCCACAATTTACTAAACCATGATACAGGGCTGCCCATATATCTGGTGATCGGCTCAGTCTGCGGGTGTGGGGGATGCATGTATTTTGACGACTTTATTCAATTATGCTCTTTTTAAATGGAGATTAAATTACCATCTTTCCTTTGTGAATGATAGTTGAAACAAGACTAATATGGTGCTAATCACGAAGAAGTGCCATGGAAAGAAAGTTGGGCCACAGTGCTAGCTTATTCTGCCAGTGAAGTATGGGAAATGAATATGCATAAGGCCAAAAATATCATGTCTCCTTGTGTCATGCCTCTGTGTCATATATTGCATCATGCTTTTGTGTGTCATGTCTCTGTCTGTCATATCTGTGTGTGTCACATCTCCTTGTGTCATCTATCTGCATGTCATGTCTCTGTGGTAGTTCAATTCGTATATAGATTGAGCTGTAAGAAAGATAATGGGCACTGATGTGAATATACTGGAGTGTCTAATGAGAGAGGGTAAGGTATGGAAACTTCCGGAACAGTTGCTTGCTGATGGTACTGTATTGTGAGGAATGTGTACTGCAAAGCTTGGTGAATGAGTCTGGGGGTGTATGCAGGAAACAATCCTAAAGAAAATATATGTATGAGTAGAGTCATGATCTTAGAAGGAAAAGAAGTCAAGCATACACAGTGAGACATGATGGTGAGGAAATAGAGAATGAGAGTGCATTCAGGTACTTTAAGTAGTGTGATGAGTAAGGATGCACATGCTTGAATGGGTATGGCAGGGTAGAAAAGTTGCTGGATCACTGAAAGCTGTGAGAAGGGATAGGAAAGTGAGCATGGAAGTGAGGCTTGGATCCTGTTGGAAGGACACAAGTCAAGAGTGAGAGCAATGGAAATGAAGTGAGGAGTGTGTGGAGTTTTATGGACAGGCAGATATACAAATGAGGAAGTAAAGATGCATTGTGGTGCTATTAGGAGAAACACTTTGAGACAGTTTGGCCATGAAGATGATGGAGAATGAGAGACTGACTAGAAGAAGGTATGTGTACAACATGGAGGGGAGACCACGGCTGAGATGGAAGAAGTGAGTGGAAAGATACGAGGGAGAGGGGTGATAGTTGGAGAGCGGGCAGTCAAATGGCACATGACAGTGCAACATGAAGTTAATTTGTTTGTGTCCCCCCTTATGGGATTGAGATGTCTGGCAGTAGAGAGATAACAGTCAGAGGAGGGCAAAAATTTCTGCTTACTGAAATGAGTGAACTTTAAGCAATTACTGAAGCAAATGCAAGGGGAGATATTTAATTACTTGACAAAAAATGCAAACAATGGATGTAAACAACCAAATGCTATAAAGTAAGAAAGGGTTATGGGAAACAGAAAATGATGCACGGTAGATATGGTAATGCTAACTGCTGACTGAGCCTGCACCACATCAATCATTGTTATAATCATCATAATCAAAATAATAACCAACATGAGCCATTATTATTCTCTTCTTTGCATTGAAATCATAACCATCATCACCACCCTAGCCTCCTTTTTCCACCTAAGGATGGGGTAAGGTATGGTTCAAAAAAGCAAGAACAAAACATATGGGATAAGACATGTTATATTTGAACCACCCTGTATTTCTTAACATCTGTGGCAAATAACCAGGACTTACTGCATCTGTTTTGTGATGGACAGGCATGTGCAAATGTATGCCAAAAATGGTCTGCCAGCAACAGGTTGTATTTCATATTTACCTTTCTTCCCCAAATGACAAGAAAGTAACATCCTTCTCCAACTTGTTTTCCTGATGTTTGGAACAGACACTTTCATATGGTAATGATCAGATATCAAAACTGTCAGGTTAAACTAACAGCCTTCAGTTCCTTTATTATCCCAATAAGGAGAATGGTGGACTATAAAAGAATAGTAACTCTGGTGTGCAGTCCTTACTGCATAAAGTATTACAAACAACACCTTCCATTCCTACAGCTGGCAGAGAAGTGTCTACATACTTTTGCTCATGCTCAGGACAGGATTTCTGCAAAACATTTCATAGCCTATGGTAGTGTACAGCTGGCCAGTTGTCTATAACCTTAGCTGCTTTACTCAAATCTGGCAAAGACGTCTTCTTTCAGAGCTGACAGCAGCAGGTAAAGAAACGGGTTGTTTGGTACGATTGCTAATCAAAGTGGACATCTTGTGACTATCATGAGTGACGGGTCAAGTGGCATCTTGATACCCAGTGTATAAGTTAGTACACTTGGTTGTAACATAAAACTAGACAAGTCACATGGTGGTGTAAGGAGTTACGATGCTCCAGGAAGATGTGGCCCAATACGGTATTATATCCAGTCAGTAGCTAGTCCCAGGTCTCTTGCAAAAAAGGGGAAACAAAAAATTGGTGAATAAATGGGTGGCTGTGAATGTGTGGTCCAGCATCTCACAGATGTGAACAAAGTGTGCAACGTCTCACTTGCAATATCCACTTAAGAGCGTATGCCCAATCCTTGAAGCACTGCCTAGGCCGTAAAAAACAAAACAAAACATGCACACAACCCCCTCATAGAGCATTCCGCCCCCTTACTGTACGGCCACAACGTGGTTATTGCAAGAAAGGTGCTGCGTGCATGTTTAATATATACGGTAATCATCCACCTGTGTGCCACTTATCCCTCCAACATATGCAATGACAACCCCTTCTCTCTGAACTCCGGAAGCCACATTACCCGCATTGGAACTGATATATATCGTAGCATACAATGGTGGGTTGTGTTTGTTGTAAAAGTGCAACCCACCCACCCAGTCATCCCCAATTCCCCAAAACCCCACTAGTAGCAAAGGGACCTGGGGCCATGCTACACAACAGTAAAACAGCAACTAATTCAGAATTAAATTTTTAAAGTTTATTTTTACGATGCAGACTTTTCGTTCATTTACTGCAAGTGTAAGACTTTAATCTCCTCCGTCTGATTTGGCGCTGATTTTCTACGTGCATACCGGTACTTATTGTTCTAACTTTCAGCATAAAATCTTATAATACATTACTCTGCTTCCTTATGTATTATGGTAGTTGTTCCTACACCACACTTGTTATTAACCTTACTCAAACTTCTAGCACATTTTTGTAAGTAAGTCCGATTTTCATCTGATGTTAAGAATACCATAGTCGCTTTTCCTGACACACGCTTTCATGGAACGATAAGGTTAACTACGAGGTTTGTAAGCAACGAACATACAACCACACAGTCACATGGTGGTGTAAGGAGTTACGGCGCTCCAGGTAGATGTGGCCCAATACGGTATTATATCAGTCAGTAGCTAGTCCCAGGTCTCTTGCAAAAAAGGGGAAACAAATTGGTGAATGAATGGGTGGCTGTGAATGTGTGGTCCAGCATCTCATGGATGTGAACAAAGTGTGCAATGTCTCACTTGCAATATCCACTTAAGAGCATACACCCAATCATTGAAGCATTGCCTAGGCCATAAAAAATATAAAAAAACAACAACCATGCACACAACCCCCTCATAGAGCATTCCGCCCCCTTACTGCACGGCCACAACGTGATTATTGCAAGCAAGGTGATGCGTGCATGTGTACTTATAATCATCCACCTGTGTGCCACTTATATTTCCAACATTTGCAATGACAACCCCTTCTCTTTGAACTCCGGAAGCCACGTTACCCACATTGGAACCGATATATATCATCGCACACACTGGTGGGTTGTGTGATGTAAAAAGGCAACCCACCCACCCAGTCATCCCCAATTCCCCAAAACCCCACTAGTAGCAAAGGGACCTGGGGCCACGCTACACGACAGTAAAACAGCAACTAATTCAGAATGAAATTTTTAAAGTTTATTTTTACGATGCAGACTTTTCGTTCACTGACTGCAAGCGTAAGACTTTGATCCCCTCCGTCTGATTTGGCGCTGATTTTCTACGTGTGTAACGGTACTTAGCATTCTAACTTTCAGCATAAAATCTTATAATACATTACTCTGCTGCCTTATGTATTATGGTAGTCGTTCCTACACCACGCTTGTTATTAACCTTACACAACCTTTTAGCACTTTTTATAAGTACATCCGATTTCCATCTGATGTTAAGAATACCGTAATCGCTTTTCCTGACGCACACGCTTTCATGGAATGATAAGGTTAACTACATACAATGGGGAATCGACAGGGCCGAGGTTTGCAAACAACAAGCATACAACCACAGTCATGTGGTGGTGTAAGGAGTTACAGCGCTCCAGGTAGATGTGGCCAAATACGGTATTATATCAGTCAGTAGCTAGTCCCAGGTCTCTTGCAAAAAAGGGGAAACAAAAAATTGGTGAATGAATGGATGGCTGTGAATGTGTGGTCCAGCATCTCATGGATGTGAACAAAGTGTGCAACGTCTCGCTTGCAATATCCACTTAAGAGCGTACACCCAATCATTGATGCATTGCCTAGGCCATAAAAAATAAAAAAAAAAACAACCATGAACACAACCCCCTCATAGAGCATTCCGCCCCCTTACTGCACGGCCACAACGTGATTATTGCAAGCAAGGTGATGCGTGTATGTGTACTTATAATCATCCACCTGTGTGCCACTTATCCTTCCAACATTGGCAATGACAACCCCTTCTCTTTCAACTCTGAAAGCCCCATTACCCACATTGGAACTGATATATATCGTGGCATACAATGGTGGGTTGTGTTTGTTGTAAAAGTGCAACCCACCCACCCAGTCATCTCCAATTCCCCAAAACCCCACTTATAGCAAAGGGACCTGGGGCCACGCTACACGATGTACTGAAAGGGAAAGGCATATAGTACGCTAGCAAACATTTCAACAAAAAATTAGTTTATTTCTAACAAGTGGATTTTTTGTTCATTTACTGCCAGCGTAAAACTTTAATCTACTCAGTCTGATTTGGCGCTTATTTTTTACATGCGTACCGGTATTTAGCGTTCCAACTTCCACACGGGGGAATCAATAGGGCTGAGGTTCGTACACGAGTAATGCTGACACTACAGGGTCGACTGGTGTGGGTGATTAAAACGGAAATCATAGCAACAATATACACAAGTACCTGAAACAACTGGCCAAACCTTACGCAACAGATTACCTGTCCACTGTGCATCAAACATAATGATAATAATTATTATTCACTGGGGTATCTTTTAGGTGACACAGGAGGCTTGCTAAGAAATCATATTAGGAAATCACCACAGCCACAAAGAAGACAAGCCACTCTGACTGAACTAACACCAGACATTGTTCAACTGAAAGAAATACTGTACGTACAGTCAAAGGCATGAAAAATAACACGAGGAACCTTTCTGCAATGGGATGGATGTACACTTGTAGTACTGTGTTATTCTACCACTGAAGTATATGAAAAAAGCTGGTGAATGGACAAATCCTGGGCCAAGTTAAGGTGCAAGATGTATGATAATTGAGTACAGACTAATATAAATAAGTTAAAAATAAAGTTCATTATTATCCTTAGACCCCAATGCATCCCTCTCAGTTGAATAAAACCATCTGGTGTTAGTTGGAATAAAAGACAGTTGCTCTCCCACTTACGAACATCTGAGCTCCGAACTATTGATGTTGAGATTAAAGACTTGCCAGTTTGAGCTTTCAATAGGCTTTGTGCCTGCCAGCCTGATTGTGCCAGGGACTGACTCCTACTGCATCATCCTATCCTATCATCATCATCGTTGTCATCATCGTTGATTGTCAAATAAAATCAGTACCAAAATTAAGCTAACTGGCATTGAATACCCTTGTGGTGGAATGATCTAGTTATGAAGCCTAGCACTGCCCCTGATCATAATTATCAGCATCAGTTCTCCTTTTCCCACCCAACAATGGAGTGAGGAATTCTCAATTAAAATATCGTAAGTAGGAGAGCAACTGTTACACTCTGTCCATCTCAACTTGGCTTGAAAGTGATCTAGAAAAGATGCAGAGCCACAGTAATTCTATCTTTGTCTTACTCTGCTTCCGGGCTATGGGGATAAGCTGCCAAAGACAAAACTCTCTGCCAAGTCAAGGTGGACGGACAAAAATATTTCTGACTCACATTTCAGAAGGGCAGTAGTAGCTGTTGTAGTAGTAGTGCTGTAGTTCTTTAAGTATTGGTTTGTATAATATGGCATATAATTTCAAGACCGATGGCCCAGGGGAATTAACCTCTTTAGGGCAGAGGTATATCCCCAGAGATTATATGTTACCTCAATGAGGTAATATCACTGGCTCCTGCACGGCAGCACCAACACCTGCACGGCAGCAGCGCACCTAACTCCACCACAGCAGCTCCAACACCTGCACAGCAGCACCAACGCAGCAACTGCAGGAACAGCAGCATGAGTAACACAGACAGCCCCTGAAAATATGCGAAGTTTTTAAGAGATAATCTCAAGCCTGTTGATAATTTAACCCTTTTGTCTGTGGAAGAGTTCAATATAGATTTTAACCCCTGTTGTACTGGTGCTGGAGTGGCACTAATAGGATGGGGAGGGGAGGGGGCTGCCTGATTACATTTACACCTCGATCCCATCCCTATCCCCCAAGAGGAGAATAGTGGACTACAGAAGGGTAACCCAGCCTGCAGTCCATTGAGTTAATGTTCTGATGGGCCTGGGGCTGCAACTACAATTACTAGTACCTGATACCTAAGATGAACAAATCCATTTTACATACTTTCTCCAGCTCAATTTCCTGGTTATAGTCCCTCGAGCACTTCCTTATTCCCAGAAAGGAAGATGGTGGACTGCAGCAGATGGGTAACTTCATGCCTGCAGTCCACTGAGTTCCCATAAGTCTCTCCTAATATGAATAAAATAGTCTGGTGGTAGCAAGTATAAACTAGGCTCTATGACAGCATCAGAAGGAGCACAAGGCTACAAGCCCACAAGGTTGCTCCTTCCAAGAAAAAATAACACGATAACAGAGAGCCAAATTCATGACCCATTCATTTCAACATGCCTGGACACAATGCATTTAAAACACTAGAGATCATGGGCAGTAGGATATACACAGACATTTCCAGAGTTGACCTGTTGCATACATTAAGTACTGGAAGTAATGGTTAATTCTTGCATTAGAGAGTTTACATATTAAGGAGTGAAAAAAAAATGCCACCATAGACTGAATTAACGTGTCTTTCAATACAAATAAAGGAATCAGACTTAACCATACTCAGGACCAGATCCAGGACTCTAAAAATAATAATAATAATAATACAAGCGGGGGGGGGGGATTCCTGGCAGATTTACCCCAAAGGCATTAAAGAAATAAAAAATATTCATATATTTCACTTGTTTTCATCATATAAGCATAGTAATACTGTATAGATAAGTGCAAGTGAAAAAAGATCATATTGTATCATATCATTTATAAATGCTCCAACCTGCTTGGAGACATTTGATGGCAGCTCTCTACATCACTTGATCTGTGGCAGACTCCCTATTCAGTCCCCTTATCCCTGAAGTCACACCCAGTGACCTCATCCCAGGTCTTTTTCAGTCCGACTCTCAAACCCTACCCGACGTTCACACTTCCTACCTTCCCCTCCCAACTGCCATTCTCCATATGCCAAAACCACCTCAATCTAACACCAATACACTCCGGTTCCATCCTTCCTCTCAACTCTTCATTCACATCTCTCACCACACCCAGCTGTCATCCTGCATCCTCTCCATATGCCCAAACCATCCAAATCTATCAATCTTCATCACAATAATGTTTTCATGCATATTTTTAAACCCTAACTCCTGCTGCAACAATGAACAACTTCATCCGTCCATCCATCATCCAATCCTGTGTCGCCCCATGAGGAGCATAGGAACCCAGGGCTAGGCAAGTTGATCCTGACATTTAAGATGAGAGTGAATAAACAACTTACATGATGAAAATAAAAAATCCCTAATTATATATGACACGGTGGGCATACAAAGACTGAGAAAAAAAATTACTTCTATTTTCTATTCCTCTGTACAAAGGAAAAGGGGAAAAAGAAGTGTGTGGTAATCACTGGGGCATTTCCTTCTTTGTGTAATAGGAAAAGTATATGGTAGGACACTTATTGACAGAGTTAGGGAAATAACAGAGGAATTAGTTGGAGAAGAACGGGGAGGTTTTAGGAAGGGAAGAGGTTGTGTAGACCAGATATTCATTCTTGGATCTTTAGTGGAAAAATTTCTACATAAGGGAAAAAAGTTGTATGCAGCCTTCATGGATCAGGAGAAAGCATATGACAGGGTGGATAGACAAGGATTGTGGAAAGTATTAAGAATATATGGAGTGGATGGGAAGTTGTTGAAGGCAGTGAAGAGTATGTATGAAGGTGCTAAAGCCACAGTGCGTGTGGATGGCAAACTGAGTGAATTTTTCCATTATTGGCCTGAAACAAGGATGTGTCATGTCTCCATGGTTGTTCAATCTGTACATGGATGGGGTTATAAAAGGGATACAAGGTCGGGCAGTGGATGTTGGAGCGGCTCTAGTGAGAGAGGGCAGTGTTTGGAAACTCCCTGTACTGTTGTTTCCAGATGATACTGTGTTGTTGAGTGAAGACAAAGGGGAGCTGCAATCTTGGCTTGGTAGATGAGTTTGGGAGTGTGTAAAAAACGGAATCTAAAGGTGAATGTAGGGAAGAGTAAAGTGATGGTCTTCGAAAGAAGTGAAGCCAGTGAATGTATAGTGAGATTGGATTGGGAGGCTATGGAGAATGTGAGTGCATTTAAGTACTTGGGTAGTGTGATGAGTAAGGATGGAAGTCTGGAGGGTGAAGTGCTTGAAAGGGTGCAGCAGGGAAGGAAGGTTGCTGGTTCACTGAAAGCAGTGATAAGAGACAGGGAAGTGAGCATGGAAGTGAAAAAGCTGTTACATGACAGTATTGTGATACCAAGTCTAACATATGGAAGTGAAGTTTGGGCCCTGTTGGAAGGACAGAAGTCAAGAGTGAGAGCAGTGGAAATGAGCTATCTGAAAGGAGCATGTGGAGTCACATGGAGAGACAGACTAACAAATGAGGAAGTGAAGAAGCGTTGTGGTGTGGATGTGGACGTGATAGGAAGCGCTAAGAGAAACACGTTAAGGTGGTTTGGGCATGCGGAGAGGATGGAGAATGAAAGACTGACGAGGAGAGTGCATGTGAGTGAGGTGGAGGGGGGGAGAGGGAGGGGGAGGCCAAGGATGAGATTGAGGGATGGAGAGGTATATGAGGGAGGGGGGTGTGAGTTGGGAGCGGGGTAGTGAAATGGCGGAGGACAGAGCGACATGGAGGCGATTTGTTTGTGGCCACCCCGTGCGGGATTGAGGCGTCTGGTAACATAGATAGATAGATATTTCTACCTTAGTAAGTGCAGAACTAAATATCAATTTGGTATCTCCATGCTGGGTATTATTCAGCCAACTACTGAGGGTGTGTTTATACATCAAGATTACTTTTTTCATTAATCCATACCCTAAAAATCTGCACACACAGAGACAGGCAGACAGACACACACACACACATATGGGTTCATTTGTTCAACACTAGATGGTTACAGTAGTCCTTAGCTTTAAGTCACCTGATGTCTATCTATCTGTTGCAAGACACCTTAATCCCATAAGGGTGACCACAAATAAATCTCCATATTGCCTTGTCCTCTGCTATTTGCCTGACCTCCCTGCAACTCAACAATCAATCTCAAGTCTGTCTCCACTCCATCCCTCCATTTCATCCTTGGTCTCCCCCTCCACCTGACTCAAACAAATCTCCATGTTGTCCTGTCCTCTGCTATTTGGATACCTTTCTTTAATTCACACCACACTGTTTCGTATCTCTCTCCACTCCATTCCTCCATCTCATCCTTGGTCTCTCCCTCCTTCTCCCCTCCTCCACCTGACACACACACACTCTTCCAGCCATTCAGCCTTTTAAACACTCTTTCAGCCAGTCTGACTTCCATACACTCTTCTAGTCAGTCTCTCATTCTCCATCCTTACCACTTAGCCAAACCATCTCAAAGTATTTCTCTAAACACTTTCAGCTACAAAACAATTTAAAATGAGTCACACCAGGTGGATAGGTTTACAGCCATACAGTTTCACCAATACTTTTTTATGGGTGCTGGTAATGAGTTTTTTTGCTTTTGTTTTAAAATTCTGACAGTCAGTTTCTTTACATGTGACTGTATGTTGCAGCACATAATTTGCCACACAGCACACCCAAGGAAATTACCTTACATGGAGTTTCACTGATGACTGACCCTGTTTATGCAGAGCTGATGGAGAATATGAGACAGTAGAAGGTCAAAAGGAACAGGGAAGTCAGCTTAGAGAGAGAGAGAGAGGGAGAGAGAGGGGGAGGAAAGGGGGAGAGAGAGAGAGAGAGAGAGAGAGAGAGAGAGAGAGAGAGAGAGAGAGAGAGAAACTGCTACATGACAGTACTATGATCCCTACTCTACCATATGGAAGTGAAGCATGACCTTACCGTGTATCACCCAATGGAGATCTCAGCCACACAGCCTGTTACACAGTCCTGCTGCATTAATTCGTTCCTGCATATACTCTAGCCTGTTGTAGTGGGACTAGGTGCAGCAGACAGCAAAAGGTGGTGTGTCTCCGATCTTCTGCAGGGAGGCGTCCAATTTCGGCTTGTGCAGGTGTTCGTGAAATACCTAGGTAGGGTGTTCCAGCTTGAGCCCTGTCATAATGAAATTGCTGGCTTTGTTTTGACTACTTTGATGTGGCAGGATCTTTCCCTCTTGCTATGGAACTTTTATTTAAGCTTGAGCACTAACAGACTCCTCCACAGGGATAACATGCTGGTCTCATCCCTGGTGAAAGAACACAAAGGGTGAGAGCAGTGGATAAGTGGATATGAGTGAAAAAGAGTTATTTTAGAGAATCATGTGAAGTTACTTTGAAAAACAATGACGACTGATGAAGGCGAGAAGCATTGTGGATGTTGATGTGACTGAAAATGTTAAGAGAAATACTCTGTGATCGTTCAGCCACATGGACAGAACAGAGAATGAGACTGATTAGGAGGGTGTATGTGAGTGAGATGGAAAGGGAAACTAGGATAAGATGGTGGGATGCAGTGGAGAGATATAAGAGGAGAAACTGTGAGCTGAAGAAAGGACAGGCAATTGACAGAAGACAAATAGTGGAGGCGATTTGTCCGTGGCCACCCACTGAGGGATTAATGTATCTAATAACAGTTAGACAGATATACAGATAAACAGACAAGGTCAAAGGGCATCTGCTGGTGCCGCATGACTTCCTGTAAATGTCTGTTACTATGACCTCAATCTTGGCTTAAAAATCATGCCATATGGATCAGACACCTTACATTCTGCAACTGTGTACTGTATTTTCTCTTCTTCAGAGGTGTATATTAGAGATTATTTAGTGCATAGCTTCTCCCTTTCCTATAAAAATTCTAATGCTTGATCTTTTTAAAAACACTTCCTTAGCTTTCTTCCTGCCTCCCTCCCTTGCTGGATGGTGTAGAGAGTGGGAGACAGCCTTAATCCTGTCTATTCTTTTCTCACATGTTTGTTAAATCTTTGTAGCTTCACACCCACTCTTTTTTTCTCACCAGATAACCTTAATATGTGGCAACTGGCCCCCTGTTATTCTTGCTTCATGTGAATGCCTGTACAAACTTGTTGATAATTTCTCAACTAACTCTCCATTCACTCTCACATATGTACAGTAGCGGCCCATTCATAAAATTTCACCACCAGCCTGACAATCCATTCATTAAGACAGCTTTCTCACAGCCCATTTTAACTATCACCCAAGGAATTCTATCAAATGCCTTCTCCAAATTCACAACCATCATTCATTCACTTGATACAGTCCTGCCTACTTCTTCCTTCCTTTTCTCATTCTATCTCTCTGTCCTCTCCTCCTACTTCTCCCTTGACATCCTGCCACATTTCATTACTTTTCCATTTCAGGTGGCTCTGCACTGAGTGACAAGCCTAATGGTTTCCTGTAACTGAGGAAATTGTTTACAATGCTGGATGGTAATCATATCACCAGGTGATAGGGTGATGAGCCTGCTATATCAACTGGATGGACTGATGCACATCCAGAGTCCATCCAGAAACCAAGCCTCCACAATATTCCTTGTGCCTCACTGTGGTTAGACACTGTCAGCTGCAAGGGAACATCAATTCAATGCGTAGGATGGCCCTGCAGGAGCAGCTGCTTGCCTACAGTTGATGAGTCTGCTCAGCCAGACAACTGGGGTTGATCAACAACAACAACAACAATTTTTTAAAAGTTTCTCCTGCAGCTGTTGGGCCACGAATATTCCTTTATACTCACCTTCTCCCGTATCATGTTCTCAATGACAGCTTCCATAATACCAAGAGTTTGATCTAAACAATTTAAGTACACACAATTAAAAAGGTATCTTTACACAGGTGAATGACTGTCACAGTAAAAGTTTCTGCTGTTCACATTTTCTTCCTTAGGCAAACAGTTATGAATGACAGTTTATATCATAAGTTGCATAAACCTCATGCTTTTTGAGGTGCTGATGATATAGCAAACATACAGATAAATGAAAAGTTATTAGAGAACATTTTTAAAATGTTCATTAACTAATTTTCAACAAGTAATGATGGGAAACTGTAAAGATAATTTTTAACTGTGTGTACAATCAAACATTCTCCCTAATCTGTCCTTGTGGGTTTGGACTGGCTCAACACTATCAAGCCCCTCCATGTACCAGTCAAATCCCTCATTCACCTTCTCTCTGGAACTCTCCTTTCCAGATTAGTTTCCCCCCAAACTTCAACCCACAGCAGCTAAAGTCCAACTGTTACAGATATTTTTAGGAATAGAAGTAGATGAGGCTCACCATCCACTCACTCGATGTAGTGCTGCCCTTGGGTGTCTGCCCTGTCCTCTCCTCCATCCTTTTTTCCTTCCATCCTCTTTTGTCATTCTTTCCTTCATTCTTTCCTTGTCCTTCTGCCTATGGGTGACTTTAGACTCCCTCTTCTTTCTTTCCTTCATTCTTTCCTCTTCCTTCTGCCTGTGGGTGACTCTACACTGAGTGACAAGGCAAATGTTCCTGTACACCAGGAAACCATTTACTATGCTGGGTGGTAACCATATAACCAAATTTTGGCACCTGGTGGTTTAGTGCGTAATTACGGCTTTTCAATCGGATTGAGCCGGTGAAAATTTATATCCAAGGGATGGTTGGGGTTTACTGCTCACGTAAGGCCACTCAGGGATGAGTGAGGCTGGTCACTCTCATCTTAAGTGTAAGGACCAACCTGCCGAGCCCCGGGCTCCTACGCTCTTCGTGAGGCGACGTGGGATTGGATGATGGATGGATGGATGGATGGAAGACACCTGCAGCACTGTGTATGGAGCGTATAGATTAATTTTCCCACATTTAATTTGTTTTCCTTCTCCGTTCATCATCGCGTGGGGAGGGGAGGGGGGGGACAGTAAGTCTTCCTTTGCAACAGCCAGTATTTTTGCATTATCCCTTTTCACTGGCCATTTGTTGATTTTCCCTTGTCGTATACTTTTCACTTTCACTTCTTCCTCCCATATTCAACTTTGTCATTTCCATTACAGTATTTCATTTCCCCAACCCACATCATTTTACTAGTAAGCTATTTCCTTCTATCCTAGTTTTTCCCCTTCCTTCCAGCCCTACATCTGGCCACCAGGTACAGCTCGGGCAATAATGGATCAAAAAATGGTTGGGTAGGTAAATGGGCTGATTGCCAGAAGAATAAACAGACAGCCTGACAGATACACAGATTATTATGCTGCAGTGCTCCTCTTTGTAACTTGGACCTGTGAGCCTGTGACGAGCATTTCCTAAACCATCCTGGAATACAAGGGCACTCCATCATCTGAGTAACCACACTGAACTCCCATAAGTACTCATTTTGCCTTTTGTATTCCCTCTCTCCCTCTCTCTCCCCCTGGTGCTAACAAGCTAGCAGCTTCATATGGTACCAGTGTCAATAACCTCTCTGCTATTCATTCAAGAAAGATGTATTAAAGGGGTTAAGGGAGGACCAACATGTGCCTCTGATAGCAGCACATAAAGAAAAGAATCGAGTAAAATGACAAAAGGCCCTTCTGATAGGAACAGATGATTACAGTGCAAATATAAAGTGCGCTGTGATGTGGATGTGGATGTGATAGGAAGTGTTAAGAGAAACACACTGAGGTGGTTTGGCCATATGGAGAGGATGGAGAGTGAGAGACTGATGAGAAGAGTGTATGTGAGTGAGATGGAGGGGGGGAGAGGGAGGGAGAGGCCAAGGATGAGATGGAGGGATGGAGCTGAGAGGTATATGAGACAGGGGGGGTGTGAGCTGGGAGCAGGGCAATGAAATGGCAGGGGACAGGGTGACATGGAGGTGATTTGTTTGTGGCCACCCCTTATTGGATTAAGGCATCTGGCAATAGACTGAAAGATAGGGACTGAAAATGTTTCAGGGCAATGAAATGGCAGGGGACAGGGTGACATGGAGGTGATCTGTTTGTGGCCACCCCTTACGGGATTAAGGCATCTGGCAATAGACTGAAAGACAGGGACTGAACAAGTTTAAAAAACTATTTAATGATAGACTGGTGTGATTTTTTATTAATGCAAGGAAGAAGGAACCAACAGCTAGAAGCTCAAAGAAAAAATAATAAGACAAGAGGGTCATATTCAAGATCTGTTCATTTTGAGATGCTTGGACACACTGCGTTAAAATGATTAGAGGGATGCATTCTTGAGGTGGCACTCTATAACCTATCAACTCCAC
>JAGKTI010006388.1:0-40959 GCA_018397915.1 Birgus latro
GGAGCGTTGTGGTGTGGTTGAGGACGTGATGGGAAGCGTTAGGAGAAACACGTTAAGGTGGTTTGGGCATGTGGAGAGGATGGAGAGTGAAAGATTGACGAGGAGAGTGTATGTGAGTGAGGTGGAGGGGGCGAGAGGGAGGGGGAGGCCGAGGATGAGATGGAGGGATGGAGTGGAGAGGTATATGAGAGAGGGGGGTGTGAGTTGGGAGCGTGGTAGTGAAATGGCAGGGGACAGAGTGACATGGAGGCGATTTGTTTGTGGCCACCCCGTTCGGGATTGAGGCGTCTGGCAATAGATAGATAGATAGATGTACAGCATGATGAAAACAGGTTAGGCATGAAAAATTTTATGGTAACCATAGGTTAGGTTACGTTAGGACCGGACATGAAATTAACTGCTTCAACCTTTTTTCTAGCTGTTTAATTAAGAACCATGCATGGAAAAATTAAATTGCAAGCAGGAAATTATGATTAACATTTTCGGTAATTTTTTAACACATGTACAGCATGATGAAAACAGGTTAGGCCTGACAATCTTTATGGTAACCATAGGTTAGGTTAGGTTAGGACCGGACATGAAATTAACTGCTTCAACCTTTTTTCTAGCTGTTTTACTTTTTTTTTTTTTTATGCAAGGAAGAAGGAACCAAAGGCCACAGGCCTGCATACTGTTCCTTTCAAGAAAAAGCAAAAACAGTACAAAAGAGAGCCAAATTCAAGATCCATTCAATTAGAGATGCCTGGACACACTGTGTTTGAAAGACTGGAGATCATAGGAAGTAGGAAATACAGACAGAGGAAGACAGTTCCAGTTCAAGAACCATGCATGGGAAAATTAAATAGGAAGCAGGAAATTATGATTAACATTTTCGGTAATTTTTTAACACATGTACAGCATGATGAAAACAGGTTAGGCATGAAGTTAGGGTACTTACGAACAAAAATCGGCCGTCCTGATGTAATAACCCACTCTATCATCTCAGACTCTGACAGGAAGACGTTTCACCTGACACACCTTTCCACTTGAGAATCACCAGCACTTCTCACCAACACTTTCACCAAGTTTTTTTTTTTTATAACTGGAATAACATCACTTCACTGCGCTGTACACAACAGTAAATTCCCGTGTGGTCTAGTGACGATCCATGGAGAATATATTCGCTGTCAGAGTCCGAGATGAGCAGACGGAGGCGGCGTAGGGGTATCTTGGTGCGACGTGGTGATACACTATCCACTATAGAGGACTCCGAAGATAGACGCAAACTAACATCCAGTGGTGATTCACCCGTGCCTGATGTGCTGGGCTGTGGCTCGGAGCTAGAAGGCCTGTCTTCGTGAGATGATGGTGTGGAGCGAGAGTGGACGACGGCAGGGTTGACTGGCCTGAAAAAAATATCAGTGGTTGATTGACGCAGAGGACGACGATTTTGACGATTAATGATGCGTTGCCTGAAACCTCGCACTTCACTCGCCAATTCCAATGACCCCATGTCTCTGTCACAGTCCGGGTGTTCTAGGTAGTTAAGGACGAACTCCACATAGTGCCGGATTGTGCTCAGCCTGGGGAGCGTTGGGGTAGTTGCAAGCTGTGAGGAGTCCCTATCAATCAAGCCCTTCACCTTCTGCCGAAACTGTTCTACTCCTTCGTCGTTAGCGTCCAGAGCTTCGCCATGGGTCTTTCGGTTGGTAAGTCCATGTCGTAACTTAAGCGCGAAGAGCCAACTTTCAGATGCCTTGAAGTGTGGGGCGTCGTGTAGCCTTGCGAACTTTTCAGCAGCAGCTTTCAGCTCCGTTCCACGTACCAACACACCAGCAGCACGTTGTTGTCGATACCAGATCAGCGTGGAGTGGTCGATGTCTGCATACTTAGGAGTAAACATCACCTTCCTCTGCACGTTTCATCTGGTCTTCAATGCGAAAACAACCGTGTACTGCTGTAGTTTGTCTCGGGACTTCTTGATATCAAACAAGGTGGAGCGAGGGAGGTTGAACTCATGTAAGATGCGCCCTGTTGACCAGCCTGCGTCCACCTTGTCCAATATCTGCCTCTTCTTCTCCAGAGTCAGAACCACTTTCTTCCTCTTCTCAGGAGGCGGGGCCATCATCACACACATGATGAAGAAGGTGAAGAGCAGTATCAAGCACTGTAGGAGGTAGGGTATCACCACAAAAGCAATCACTTCGGCCGCCATTTTCGGAGTTGTTCACGAGGGAGGAGGGGAGTGGGTAATGGCGACCGATAGTGGTGCCACGAGTGTAAACAGAGCAGATCGGCGTGCGCGGGAAATTCAAACTGACGCGGTCCCAAAAAATCGAAAATTAATCGATTTTTTCCGGATTTTTTTGCATTTTGAGGGTTGGGCAGGCCAGAATAACCGAATAGTGAGTATATCCGAGTACTGGACGTCTGAATATTAGAGGGATTACTGTATAATATTTTTGTTGAGAGTGTACTGAGGTAATTCACACAGAGGAGAGATCTAGTGAAGAGGAGACTACTCATGTTCCATCGAAATCCAGTGGACCGAGATTCACATGATATATGCAGTAAGTATCAAAGTCCACAATTATCCCCATCCTGTTACAGGCCTACGGCTGCTCAGGCCACTCGCTACCCTTGTTCTACCCCTATTGTCCCGAGCATAACCTTTAGGCTGATCCCAAGAAAATGTTATATTAATTCTAAGTCTTCTTAGACAGTTCAGTTTACCCATCACAAGGCTGGTGGCTTATTCTGTTTTAAAATTATATTTGTTTCTCATCATATATTGATGGCAGACAGTTATAGAAAATTAAAAATTAAATCAACATTGTTATTTTCTCAATACATATTTGGTGGCAGCTATAGTGGGACAATCACTGACTTAATTAAAATTCCTCCATAAATCTTTCTATTTGGCGAAAGTGGTTATCCCGCGGACCCTTTTGAATCCAGTGCGTTGAAAATTTGAGTATTCTCGTCTCCCTAGATCTTTCCTGTTAAGGAAATATTCAGAGTAAATAGTGGTAAGTCATGGACCGAGGTTTGTGAGTGCAGGTTTGATGAAGCCAACTGTGTGCACTGAAGATTCTGTAGTTCATTGGGAGTTCTTAGTGATGGGCATTTTTTTTGTAAATGATTGAGAGAGACCAGAAATATTCCTTGTAAGCTTTCATCATGGCGCATTACGTGGAAGGTAAACAGGAAGATATTACTGACGAATATGAGCAGCTTTGCGCACAGTATGCAGACGTGTTTGAGCAGGTGATGACTCGCGGGCAACAACCTTCAAATCCATTTGGTGTGAAAACATTAGAATCCCCCCCCCGAGGAGTTTCCAAGCAGATAAGCAGACACCAGATATTCCCGAACAGCCAATACTGCAAGGCTTGTCACCTAATAAACCGTTCCGTGGCAGAGAGACAGTTGCTTTTCCACTTCCGCGATTTCGTATTGAGGTGAAGGATATAGAAAAACTATAGAGTTGAGCCACTTGCAGGGAGTTGAAGCGGAAAGCCTGCTAAGCCTTTTTCTTGAACAAGTTGAAACCAGTTGTGACGAGGATGAGGACCGACTACGCGTAGCTAAGGCACAGGTGAGTAGTCAGATTGCCAGTCTCATGCAGTATGCCGTCAGCCAAGGAAAAGTTAGGCGGTGGTGTGATTTGAAGAATTTTCTCCGTAGTGAACTGGTAGGCGATTTAAACTTTGACAGAGCGTGGCAAGAACTGGAAGCAAGGAATTATGACTGGGAGGACCCGCCTCAGATCTTCAGTCACCAAGTAATCTGCCAATATGCATCCACAGCCATGAAGTTCCCGCAAGAGAAGCTCCCAAACAGAGACCGATTTCTAAAAAGGAAGATCATGGATGGCATGCCAAAGGAGGCACGCAGAAAGGTGAGTAGTTTTGTGGAAGATGAAATCCCCTTACAGAAATTTATGGACCGGGTGGAGACGGAACGTCAGTCTTGGATGGCAATAACTGCACAATATGTTCGTCCCATCAGTGAACAGATTTCCACCATGGCTGATTCAACCACAGTGAAGCCATCCTCTTTGAAGGAACCTATTCCCCGTGGCTGGAATGATGTCCAAGAAGAAATTGGAAAAATAACTGCCAGATTAAACCAAATGTCCTCAAAAACAGCTAATATGTGGTGCCCATTCTGCCGAAAGAACAATCATATGCTCCGTGATTGCTTCAAGAAACCTCCCGTTGGAACATGTTTTGACTGCCTGCAGCCAGGTTGTCGGAGAGGAAGACCCAACTGCCCCGGAAAACCGAACGAGTCAGCTTCCATCTGACTAGTCAACCAGGGTTCACCTACGATTTCTGTGTCAGTGAATGGCAAAGTGATCCAAGCTCTCATTGATACCGGAAGTCAGATTACCTTAGTTAGGGCCGCTACTATCAGCAAATTGAAGGTCGACTGCAACCAGAGGAGGCAGGTACCGAATCTCGCTGGAGTTACGGGTGCTTCACTAAGAGTTTTGGGTAGTGCCAAACTCACTGTTTCCATTGGGTGTAATAAAGACATCGAGAGATGGATTCCCGTAGTGCCAAATTCATACTTGGACGTGGATATGTTGCTGGGAACGGACATCCTTTGCCAAGCACCATTGAAGTGGAATCATGCCGAACAAATAGTAGAGTGGGGAGATACGAGTTATCCTGTAAGACATGTGAAGACCAGGAGAGTAAAGGTAAAAAAGGTTACTCCTGAAGAGGTGAAAAGCGAACACACACCAGGAGCTCCAGTCAACTATGTGAGGCTGGACACTACAGTGACTGTACCACCACACATGGGAGAAATGATCCGAGTCCCGGTTAGTGCCAACGAAGGAGACATCTTAATAATCACACCCAAGCAGTCACCCGCAAGGCAAGCATTACCTTTTTGTGCTCGAGTGGACGCTGGTATGACAATTCCGTGGCCTGTGAGAAACCAGCAAAGAGTACATCGTTATGAAACCAGGTACCTATTTGGGCACATATGAAAAACTCGAAGCTGAACCTGACCTGGCTGTCCGCCAAATACAAACGACTCTGGTGAATGATCTAGTTCCATCAAATGAATTTCTACCGGAGGATACAGATCGACATGCAAATCTGGAGAAGCTGTTAGAACAAGGGAATTGGACACACCTGACCTCAGAACAGAGAGACCAGTTGTTTGAAGTCTTGATACGCCATCATGAAGCTTTTATTCTTGACAAGAATGAATTAGGTCTAATAAAGGTACCGCCCGCACACATTTTGATTGAAGACCCAACCCCAGTGCGAGGTCCGACGTATAGATATCCCGAATTGGCCAAAGGAGTGATTGCCGAGATGCTTGACGATATGCAGGCAAAGGGCATTATTGAACTGTCATCAGCAGCATGGTTGAGTCCTATTGTATTAGTTTCTAAACCTGACGGTGGTAAGAGGATGTGTCTAGATTATCGAGGAGTCAACACCCACATTAAATCAGGCTTTACTGATCTACTAGAAGACCCGCCGACATGTCGTAAAAATAACCCCGCTAATACCAATACACCAGTCCTGTATGAGACAGCCCTAGCATGTATTCAATATGGACGGTGGGTGTTAGTGCCGAAGTGGTGACATGTAGAGGTGTATGGTATGTAGGAGGATGGCTGGGCCTTGATAGCAGGCTGTAAAGCCTGTGCCCAGAGTCGGACACATAAAAAAAAAAAAAAAAACCTAGCCACAAATATACATCCATTGCCGAGACTAGAAGAATTAGTGGAGAACGCTGCTGGTCACCGATACTATGCAACCATAGATATGAAGGATGCTTACCATCAAGTTAAGTTGGATGAGGCCAGTCGAGACATCACTACGTTCAGTGAAGGAGTAGCTCTGTACCGCTTTAGAAGATTGCCGTTTGGACTAAGCGCAAGCCTCCACCATCTTTTCTCGCCAAATGTCTACTGTACTTGCCCCATTAGTCAAGGAAGGCTGGGTGAAGAACTATTTGGACGACATCATCGTGTGGGCCCCTGACTATGATATGCTGATCGAACATTTGGACAAGCTCTTCATGCGACTTACACAATCCGGTGTTAAACTCAACCTCACCAAGTGCTCATTTGGCCAGCGACAAGTGAAGTTCTTGGGCCACGTCATTTCTGAACACGGATGTCGGCCTGATCCTGCAAACAGAGAAGCTGTGCTGAAGATGAAACCGCCGAAGACTGTTAAAGAAGTTAGGAGATTCCTGGGTATGGTTGGTTTCTACCGCAAACATATTCCTAGTTTCGCAAAAATAGCCAAGCCTATCACAGATTTGACCAAGAATAACCATCCTTTCGTGTGGACAGACGAATGCCAAGACTTTCGAAAAACTGAAGGCCAAATTAGTGGAAGCTCCCATCCTGGTGAAAGCGCAAAGGGAACAGTTGTACATTCTTACCACGGACGCTAGTAAGTACCATGTAGGCGCTGTATTAAGTCAAATGCAACCTGATGGCAAATCTGGAGTGATAGGGTACTTTTCCAAAAAACTCAAGCCAACCGAGACTAGATATTCAACCACTGATCGGGAGGCCTTGGCAATTGTCCTGGCATGTCGTAATTTCCATCATTTCCTTTGGGGCACAAAGTTTTTAATTCGGACAGACCACCAACCATTAACTAGCATCTTCAAAAGGAAAACCAAGTCTCCGCGACTCAACCGGTGGATATTAGAAATGCGAGAGTGCCGCTACGAGATTGAATATACCCAAGGCAAGCACAGTGTAGTTGCCGATTTATTGTCGCGGCCAGTGCGTACTATCATTTATGCAGGAGAGTCTACAATCCTTGGTAAAACGAAAGAGGAAGTGCGCGAATTACAACGTCAAGAGACCCGGTGGAGGGAAATGATCGATTACCTAGAAGGAGGAGACATCCCAAGAAATCACTTCCCAAAGTGTACTATTGACCAATTTGCTTTGAAGGAGGGAGTATTGTATTATATCAGGACTAAAACCGTCAGAAGCATCCATTATGTGTTAGTAGTACCCTCTTCACTTAAAAAGGAAGCCTTGCAATATGCTCATGTAATGCTCTCAGGCCACTTGGGTCAATTTAAAACTATGATGAAAGTAGAGGAATATTTGTATATACCTAATTCCTATTCTGAGGTAGTTCAGTGTGTTAGGAATTGCATAGTCTGTCAGCAAACGAAAGGAACACGTGGCCTCCAGCAGGAGTGGCAGGAGTTACCATCAGTTGATAAGCCCCTGGAGAGGGTTAGTATTGATTTAACTGACACGCTTGCTAGATCCCACGGGTACCGTTATGTATTGACTATTATAGACCACTGTTCTCGCTTTGTGAAATTCTTCGCTCTCAGGGCAAAAGTTGCAGAGGAAGTGGCAGAGAAGTTTCACCAGTTTGTCATTGACTTTGGGGTCCCCAAGGCTCTGCTCATGGACAATGGGGCCGAGTTCCGCTCACAAGTTTCTCAGACCCTTTGTTGGAAATACCACATTAATACCGCCTATACTACTCCTTACCATCCCCGAGGCAACAGTGTCACGGAGAGGATGCATCGTACACTGAAGTCCATACTACGATCCCTGTGTAAAGGCTATCCACTCCGCTGGCCTCAGTTTCTAGGTCACTGTCAATGGATCATGAATACTGCAGTTCACACCACTACAGGCCAGCAGCCTTATTTTGCTTTCTATAATCGCCATGCTTCTCGTCACGTGGGTGCCCAGCTTACTGAAGTTGCTAGTGATCCCGAAGGTATAGCAGCAGCTCACGGAGTGCTCCAGTCGACACATCGCCGAATGGCCCGGAAATATAGAGAAGTGGCTAATCAGTGGCGACGTAACCAAACGTTGAAGGTGGACGATTTGGCTTGGGTCAAATGTGAAACTGTTGTGCCTGGAACCAGCCGTAAACTCAATGTTCTGTGGAAGGGTCCTTACAAAGTGCGAGAAGTGATTAGAGGAGGTAGTGCCTATGTTCTGGTAGAACTACTTTCTGACACAGTCAACCAAAGAGTGGCAGAAAAGGTTAAGCCCTATGTTGGTGATGAGCAATGGATTACCAAGCCCGAGGAGTTGGTAGTAGTGGAACCGGAGGAAGAGGAAGTGTTACCACCAAGAGTCTGTAGACCTCCACGCCGGTATATTGAGGAGTGTGTGTAACAGGCGTGTCATGAGTAAAACCAGTGCAGAGTTGAGAAATAGAAAATATTAGATTCTATCGTAGCAGAAGGTAAAACGGTGCTAAAAAGGAAAAAGAAATTGGAGAAATGATTGAAGCTATTTAGCCCAATCAGGCAAGCAGAAAATTTGATTAAAGTGTGTTACTGAAGGCAGAAAAGCAGTTCAATGAGGAAATAGAAAGCAGTAAAGTTGGAAAATCCTGTAATTGACTGCCTGATGAAATGGTGCGAAACTATTGTCCTAAACCTGGGATGTCTCTCTCATGATTCTGCAGGAGATTAATCGGAGATTAATAGAAGTTAATGGTAAATGAGTACTCTTTTCCTGCAAGATCAGTTCAAGGGTTCATATAAGTACAGTGAAAGTAGAGCTTCCCCGTATTGATAATTGTTGAGTATGAGCAGAGTCATGTTGTGTTTTTGGGTGTAAGGCGCAGATCTGTCAAGCGCAGCCACAACTGGAAACTACAAGGGTGAGAATAGTCAGTTCCAGGACGCGTAGTTGGGGCCTGGTGTTAGTTGCTGTATCCCTGTAGGATGTATAAAAGAGATGAATGTAATATTCTTTATTTTATATTGCATTTGTTTAAATGGATGGAGTGGTGTGTACAGGTAAGGCAATCACCATTCCTGCCACTGAGAATTGTAGGGTGACTAACTTCTGGTCATGGGGCACCCAGACTCACACTGTGGGAGGAAGGTTGGAATCTCATGAGTCTGCTGGGAGAAGCGCGTCTTTGTGAGAACGCTCATGAAGTCAGTGTGTGACTTCCATCATGTTCCGTTTCAAGAGTTGCAACTCATTCATACCAAGTAAAAAGAGATAAGTTAAAGAAAGAGCAGATCGCCAAGTGGGTGGATGAAGTTCTTGTAGACATGAGACACATATTGAGGCTGGACATGTGGTCATTTGGTACTGTCCTGAGATGTTCACAGGATGGACATAATGCTTAGAATGTAATTTAGGATATAAGAGTATTTAGAATTAAGTTCTATTAATATTAAGATAGAATAAGTATTACTCCTATATATTTAAGGTGGCATATGTATTACTACTCAATTTAGAATTAAGTGGAGTTTAAGCATCGCAGTTGAGTAAAAATCCAAAATCCCGAGGAGAAAGTAATGTAATGAAGGAAAATTATTGTAATGTTCCCTTACTCAAATAATCATTTTTATTGAAAGTAACAGCTTTCTGAGAGACAAAGAGGCCGCATTACGCCATGTTCATCCGCATTAAGTAGTCACCTGTGTATATAGTATCGTACATTTAAAATAGTGTAACATAGATTTTTACGTCAACTGTGTTACTAGCAAACAGTGTTAGTTTAGAAATGATGTATTTAGTTGGAAAGTAACGTATTGTTAATAAGGTTAGGAAAATAATTTGAAAGCCGCGCCGAGCGCTGATGTGTTTGAGAGAGTTAGCAAGCGTCGGGGCCAGGAGTTAGAACTGAGCCGTGATGGCAGACAGACGTGCTTTTGAGAGATGTCCATATTTCTTCCCCTTCGTGCTGAGGAGTTTGGAGATGGGGAGTGTCCTGCGAGTTTGCTGAAGAGTTTGGAGATGGAGAGTGTCCTAGGAGTTTAGCTCTGTCGCTAATTAATGCTGGGTCGAAGGACAACAGGATTTCTGTGTTGGAGGTTAGCCATGGCAAGGTTCCGGGTCTTTCGCTATCTATGGTGGGTAACACGTGCTCCCCATATAACTCCCAGACGCCGACTCACACTCAATTTTGAGAAGTTTAGTGAAACCTTGATTATCAAACCAACTTTGTGAATTGTTTTGGGTCCCAACCTACATGGAACAGAAATAACAGAAAATACACTGGTGTAAATGAGCCATTTTTGACCGTTGAGTGAGAAACTTTCAAATTTAGAGAATGTTCTGGTAAAGATTGTGGCACTGTACTAATCTTTCAGTTTCGTCATTATTTTGAAATGTGAGGTATATTTCTCTCAGTTATATATATATATATATATATATATATATAAGGTATATCTCTCTGTCTTATAAGCTAAATCTGTGAAGTGAATAACAGGTTACTGGAAGTATGTTTTTCTTTTGTTGAGGATTGTGAAGTGCTTGATCTCTATTTTAGAGTATTAACTGTGATTTGAGTAACCTTTTCACTGGCATCAACCTATAGTCAACTTTCATATCAGATTTTTTTTAATAGAATGACTATTCTTATATATCTGTTTAAGCAGGGGGCTGAAATTTAAAATAGTGTTTGTTTATTTGTCACCCCGTGGTCATACCCATGCCCCGTTATATCTTGGAAGGGAACCTTTATGTCAATGAAGGATGGTATTAGAGGTTTATAACATGGTTTATCAAGGGTACACCCAGAGGGTGGTGTATTGATTGTAACTGAAATGATTTTCTGGTATATTTAGAATGTTAACACCTGATCAGACTCGTCCCTAACAAAGTCGTGTCATATAATATTTTGTCCAACCAAGTGTGAACCAGTCACTATCGAAATTCTTTTCCATTCTTGCATTTTATTTGAGTTTTTGGAGCATGTAATAAAAATCCTTGTTATCCCGCATTCATACTGGTCTTCTTCCTTCTGCTCATGAAGACTGTACATGGCTTGTTGGTAATAATGGTATGATATTTTTGTTGAGAGTGTACTGAGGTAATTCACACAGAGGAGAGAACTAGTGAAGAGGAGACTACTCATGTTCCATCGAAATCCAGTGGACCGAGATTCACATGATATATGCAGTAAATATCAAAGTCCACACTTATCCCCATCCTGTTACAGGCCTACGGCTGCTCAGGCCACTCGCTACCCTTGTTCTACCCCTATTGTCCCGAGCATAACCCGTAGGCTGATCCCAAGAAAATGTAATATTAATTCTAAGTCTTCTTAGACAGTCCAGTTTACCCATCACAAGGCTGGTGGCTTATTCTGTTTTAAAATTATATTTGTTTCTCATCATATATTGATGGCAGACAGTTATAGAAAATTAAAAATTAAATCAACATTGTTATTTTCTCAATACAAGGTTAGCTAGATTAAATTAAATTATTAGGTACAGTTAAGCTGGGTTAGGTTAGATTAAATTAAATTATTAGGTACAGTTAAGCTAGGTTAGGTTAGATTAAATTAAATTATTAATTACAGTTAAGCTGGGTTAGGTCAGTAGGTTAGATTAAATTAAATTATTAGGTACAGTTAAGCTGGGTTAGGTTAGATTAAATTAAATTATTAGGTACAGTTAAGCTATGTTATGTTAGATTAAATTATTAGGTTCAGTTAAGGTAGGCTAGGTTAGGTTAGATTAAATTAAATTTAATTACCGGTATTAGGTACAGTTAAGCTAGGTTAGGTTAGGTTTCGTTAACACTTAGGTTAGGACAATCCCTTCTGCCATTACAGCAAAATCAAGAGCTGATGCAGCAGAACACAGCTAAAAACAATAGGGAAACAGATTTTGCATGAAATGTTTATGTACCATGCCAGAAATAATCAGGAAAAATATATATAAAAGACAATCAGGAAGAAGAAGAACTGGTATCATGAGGTGCTTTTACGGCTTCAAATAAAGCATATGTTTACAATGATTCAAAACTGACTTTTGTTATTGTGCAGATAGCTCAAAAAGATGGCTGGCAAACTATTTAGCAGGCAGATGTGCACATGTAGCATTTGCTGGTCAGTCTTCAAATATCAGAAACTTCACAAATGGCATCCCTCAAGGATCTCTTTTGCCCCCTACTCTCTTTAACTCCTCCATGGCCACTGACATCGAATGACGTTTAGCTCATAAATGGTCACAGGTATCATTTGAGTGCGGCCTATAAAAAGCTGCAAAAATTTTAGGGAAGTGAATGAACATTCTGAACGTTTTCAGACTGACCTACACTACACTGCCATACACACCATCAAGCAGTTCAGAGCCTGCTGGATTTTCGATTTTTTCACTCCCAGCCATGCCTAAACAAGCAAAACTACACCCATTATCTTGACCCAGGCAGAAAATATCATCTTTGTCTTCTTTGCAAAACTCACACTACCACCTGTTTATGATTATGAAGTAATGCAGGCACAAACAAAAAAGACATGATAAGTGAAAAATATATTTTTGTCTTGGTATCTTTACCTATTTGTTCAGGTTCGTTGTACTGATTTGGATCATTTGATGCAGTGCAACTTGTAGAAAACTGTGAAAACTTTATGGAAGTGAACGAACATCTGGGACATGAGGCTGACCTTCACTTCATGCTCTCACACCTCATTTGTCAGTTCATCCATCTGCTGCCATGATGAGTGGATGTACAGTTTTTTCGCTCGTGGCCATGCCCAAACACACATAGTTACACCCATTATCTTGACCCAGGCAGAAAATATCATACTTTCCCACACTCATGACAGACAGGCAGCAATATATATATTGCGATAATAATGAGGTAAAATGATAGAGAAAGGTGAACATGTTATTATGGAAAAAATACATTTTCCCCCTTCTGTAAATGTATTTATTTCTGCTTTGCCTGTTGTATTCGTAATAATTAGACTTATTCGTAGTTTTGAAACTGCATTACAGTTCTATTTTTAGCCATGCATGTGATGTGGGAGCGGCAACTTGTGACTCAACTTCCTATTTCTATCAGATCTGACCTTCCACTTTCATCTCCCGTGGGAGAGCCTAACCTCAGAGGACAGCAATTCTCTCATTTAGGACTGAATATTCAACCCTTTCACTCCCTTTTCCGAGCATGGGTACAACGATAACTTAAAAAATAACTCGAAACTACTTTAAACATATATAAAAAAGGTGAAAAAATAGTGTGGTAGGTGGTGGCGACCATCATCCACTCACTTGATGTAGTGCTGCCTACTTCTTCCTTAGCCTTTATCATTCTCTTTCTGAGCCTGCCCTCCTCTCTTCCTGTTTCTCCCATCTTTCCTGTCACTTCTTATTGCTTTTCTTTCCTTTACAGGTGGCTTTACATTGAGTGACAAGCCAAATGGTTTCCTGTAAACCAAGAAACCATTTACAGCGCTGGGTGGTAACCATATAACCAAACCATACGTGCTCCCTACGTGTCAACAAGTGGGTTGGTGGAGGGTTAGTGCCCCTCCCTGTAAAACAAGTAACTCAGAGTCAAATGGCCACCCCTTACGGGATTATGGCGTCCGGCAATAGATAGATAGATAGAAAAAATATTCATAATTTTTTATCTATCCATTCCTAAAATATTATGTACTGAAATAATTTTATATCATCATATCTCATATATGTGCAACATTTTAGCACCATTCACATTGTTTTGGGAGGTAAAATAAAAAAAAGGATAACACCTGCAAAGTTGCACTGCGGCAGCACCTCTCGGGCGGATATAAGTTGCCGATATTTCTGCAACTTTCACGTTCCATTGCAAGCCACAGAATGGGTCTAGGAAGCTGGGATTTGCACTGTTAGGTGTGTCTGAACTTTCTCTTCGATAGGGCAAGAAAAAAATAATAATTTTTGAAACTTCAAAAAATGGCACTGGCGTCGGCCTGGGATGCGCAGAAAATTCCGGACTCACGGCCGCGGAAGGGCTAACCAATACAGGCATGACATACCCACACCTCACAAATACACATATCTTCCTATGTGGATGACATAACACTTACATGTACACACCAAAATGCAAACACAGCCACACACATCATCTAACCTTACCTCAACACTACATGAGTGGTTCACCACAAACAGGCTCAAAATAGCCCCAGCCAAATCTACAGTGACCCTTCTTACAAACTGGACAGCAGAACACAGTCACATTCCACACCTCACCATAAACAACACTCCTCTACCACACACACACACACACAGAATCCTTGGTATAACATACAATACACCAGTATCATTTAAACAACACATCACAAACATTAAAGATAAATTAACACCAAGACTCAGTACCTTGAAGTCACTTGCCCACACAAAATTTGGACACAACAAAGAAACCAGCACCACAGTATACATACAATATGTACATTCATTGATGAATTATGCAAGCCCTGCTTGGGCTTCTGATCTCATCAAAACACAATACAATGCTCTACAGACCATACAGAACAAGGCCCTAAAAATAATCACAGGTTGCACAGCTACAACACCCACAGACCACCTACACCAAAAAACCAAAGTACTCAGAGTGAAGGATCATCTAGACATGAGAGGCACCCAAATTCTCGCTGCAATCTCCACAAACCCACAACATCCACTACACTACATGGTAGCACATCCACACACACCATGGAACATCAAAACAACACCCAGCACATGATATATACACAAATACAGGTCCTGTCATCTCTCCCCCCTCGCCTGCCTCAGACCAGCTTCCAGAAGTATATCCATACTCAAATCATTCACTGCTCCATTCAGTCACTTAAAGATAACACACAGCTGCATGCACAGCCTCCTGATATCCACGCTTCTGAATCCTATCTGCCTCGTGAGAACAAGTTCCATCTGGCTAGACTGAGATGTGGGCATCATCCAGCCCTCTTGAGTTATCAGAAGAGGCTGGATGACTCCATCGCTGATGCCTGTCCAGGATGCAACACAGCACCCCATACTATTAGACATATTATGGAAGTCTGCATTGCACACAATCACCTTCACCAACAACACAACGTACACTCCTTGAGAGCTCTGTGGGAAAGCCTGGTCTCGGCTGTGGCCTTCCTTAGGGACTTGGGGCTGTTTGGCTGGACTGCCTAGGGAACTACTACTACTACTACTACTACTACTACTGACTTTCGTTTTCATGAGCAAAGAAGAAACTTAGCTTTAATTTTGGGAATTAGCTATATTACGCTGTGGATTCTGAATAGCTCTTGATAGGTTGACTTTTTTTTTCCAGTAAATATGTTGACTTTTTCCCACTACACAGGCTTCATGAGTACTATCCCACTGCACAGGCTTCATGAATACTATCCCACTACACAGGCTTCATGAGTACTATCCCACTGCACAGGCTTCATCAGTACTATCCCACTACACAGGCTTCATGAGTACTATCTCACTACAAGGGCTTCATGAGTACTATCCCACTACACATGCTTCATCAGTACTATCCCACTACACAGGCTTCATCAGTACTATCCCACTATATAGGCTTCATCAGTACCTGCACATCACTATGCATTAGTAATACAGTAATCCCTCCAATATCCGATGTAATGAGCCAAAGGCATGTCCGAATGTTGGTTTTGTCCGGATATTGGGCCCTGAAGCTCCAGCACTGGTCATTCATGACCCTAACCTAACCTAAATCAGAAAACTACCTTCCTACCTCCCTACTGGACATGTATAGCACTTATTTAGGTCCCTTTTCACATAAATAATGCACACAAAGCATGAATTAATTGAATTTTAACCAAAAAATGATGATTTAGAGGTGAGTGAGGCGTAGGTGCTCAGAGCTTGCCAGCATAGTATAAGTAAGTATCTGACATGGAAATCATCTTTTCTCACATTTTATGCACTAAATTATTGGATACAAAACATCAAATACAGTAAATGATGTAAATTGCTACCAGAAAAATGGTTAGGTTAGGTTATGACCGAACATGAAATTCACTGCCTTTCACCTTTTTCATAGCTGGTGCACTTAAGAATCATGCATGAAAAAATTAAATTGGAGGCAGGAAATTATGATTTAACATTTTTGGTAATTTTTTAAGACATTTACAGCATGATGAAAACAGGTTAGGCATGAAAATCCTTACCATAGGTTAGGTTAGATTAGGTTAGGTTATGTCCGAACATGAAATTCACTGCCTTGCACCTTTTTCATAGCTGGTGCACTTAAAAACCATGCATGGAAAAATTAAATTGCAAGCAGGAAATTATGATTAACATTTTTGGTAATTTTTAAACACATTTACAGCATGATGAAAACAGGTTAGGCATGAAAATCTTTATGGTAAGCATAGGTTAGGTTAGGTTAGGACCGGACATGAATTTCTCTGCCTTTCACCTTTTTCATAGCTGGTGCACTTAAAAACCATGCATGAAAAAATTAAATTGCAAGCAGGAAATTATGATTAACATTTAGGGTAATTTTTTAACACATTTACAGCATGATGAAAACAGGTTAGGCATGAAAATCTTTATGGTAAGCATAGGTTAGGTTAGGTTAGGTTAGGTTAGGTTATGACCGCACATGAAATTCACTGCGTTTCACCTTTTTCATAGCTGGTGCACTTAAAAACCATGCATGAAAAAATTAAATTGAAAGCAGGAAATTATGATTAACTTTTTTGGCAATTTTTAAACACATTTACAGCATGATGAAAACAGGTTAGGCATGAAAATCTTTATGGTAAGCATAGGTTAGGTTAGGTTAGGACCGGACATGAATTTCTCTGCCTTTCACCTTTTTCATAGCTGGTGCACTTAAAAACCATGCATGAAAAAATCAAATTGCAAGCAGGAAATTATGATTAACATTTAGGGTAATTTTTTAACACATTTACAGCATGATGAAAACAGGTTAGGCATGAAAATATTTAGGCATGAAAATATTTATGGTAATCATAGGTTAGGTTAGGATAGGTTAGGTTATGACCGGACATGAAATTCACTGCCTTTCACCATTTTCATAGCTGGTGCACTTAAAAACCAATGTTGAAAAAATTAAATTGCAAACAGGAAATTATGATTAACATTTAGGGTAATTTTTTAACACATTTACAGCATGATGAAAACAGGTTAGACATGAAAATCTTTATGGTAATCATAGGTTAGGTTAGGATAGGTTAGGTTAGGTTAGGACCGGACATGAAATTCACTGCCTTTCACCATTTTCATAGCTGGTGCACTTAAAAACTATGCATGAAAAAATTAAATTGAATGCAGGAAATTATGATTAACATTTAGGGTAATTTTTTAACACATTACAGCATGATGAAAACAGGTTAGACACGAAAATCGTTATGGAAATCATCTTGCACACAGTTTATGCATGAGATTAATGATATGGAAAGAACAAAACAAGGAATTTTGATGAAGTTAGGGTACTTACGAAAAAGAAGCTGCCATCCTGATGTATAACTCGCTCTATCATCTCAGACTTTGACACGAAGAAATTGCGCCACACAACCCTCACAATTTACAATCACCAGCACTTCTCACCAACACTTTCCACAACGTTTTTTTTGCATAACTGGGATCACATCACTTCACTGCACTGTACATAACAGTAAATTCCCGTGTGGTCTAGTGACGAGTCCTGAAGCCTTGTGAACTCAGTAGCAGCTTTCAGCTCCGTTCCACGTACCAACACACCTGCGGCACGTTGTTGTCGATACCAAATCAGCGTGGATTGGTCGATGTCTGCATACTTAGGACTAAACATCACCTTCCTCTCCACGTTTCGTTTGGTCTTCGAAGCGAAATCAGCCGTGTACTGCTGTAGTTTGTCTCGGGACTTCTTGATATCAAACAAGGTGAAGCGAGGGAGATTGAATTCACGACGAATCCGTGATGTCGGCCACCTGGCGTCCATCTTTTCCAGTACCCTTCCCTCTTCTTTTCCAGAGTCAGAACCACTTTCTTCCTCTTCTCAGGTGGCGGGGCCATCATCACAAACATGATGAAGAAGGTGAAGAGCAGTATCAAGCACTGTAGGAGGTAGGGTATCACCACAAAAGCAATCACTTCGGCCGCCATTTTCGGAGCTGTTAACGAGGCAGGAGCTGAGTGGGAAATGGGACCGACAGAGAGGCGCCACGCTCGTAAACACAGATGGTCGGAGCGCGCGGGAAATTCAAACTGACGCGGTCCCAAAAAATCGAAATTTTTCCAATTTTTTTTGGATTTCTTGGCATTTTGGGGGTTGGGCAGCCCACGATATCCGAATAGTGAGGGTGTTCGAATATTGGACATCCGAATAATAGAGGGATTACTGTATTTGCAAAGTCATTATAAGTAGTAAAGGAAGCCACAGATTATCAAAATCTGACAAGTCAGGCTGGCTTTTCAGGAATTAAAATGAAAGAAAATTGTATGCTTTATAATTGTAAAGGATATTTGAGGCCCTGCACGGTGTATGATACACAAACACCATTCTTTAAAAGTGCCAAAAAATGCAGTCAGAGTTTGTAACCTTTGATGAGTGATAACACCAAACTATTATAGCTAGGATGATGCTGTTTGCAGCATTTTAAAGCTGATTGTCTCTGTATTATCCAGCAACTTTTTGGTAAAGAAACTATTATTTTTTACATTTTTCCTGTTAATTTGAAAAAATATTAGACCGCAGTTTTACATTGCATGCTGTTGTGCAGTCTTTGCACAGCAATAACGCATAAACGAGTACTGTAGGCCTATAGGTAGAGGATTCCTTTATGTTTTACAGTGAAGTTGAATTTCACTAGACTGTTTGCAAAATTTTTTGTGATGTTATCATTAATGAAAATATCTTATCTATCTATCTATCTATCTATTGCTAGACACCTTAATCCCGCACGGGTTGGCCACAAACAAATCGCGTCCATGTCACTCTGTCCCCTGCCATTTCACTACCATGTTCCCAACTCACACCCCCCTCTCTCATGAAAATAACTTGCATAAAATTTTGGGAAGATTATTCATAATTGTTGTTTATTTGCATACCCAGTACATGTTGTACTGTGTGATTTGTGAACAGTGGACATTCTTGTGTCTATCAAAGTAGTTGACACAGCCACAACACCATAGTTTTACAAACACTGGTGGTGTGTTACAGTGTTTTACAAGTTGTAGGTGCAAGCAAACCTCGTAATAATAACAAAAAAGGTTCCTATGCCAGGAGATTTCCCCTGATGGAGACAGGGTAATATTAATACAGTAAAAACAAAAGAGCATAATAATAATAAGAATAATGAAAATACAACTCAAAAACATTGTTGCATTAAAAAGCAACATTGCAATAAAAATAATAACTTTATTGAGAGAATTAGTAAATACTGTACTGTAATAAAGAATAAATAACCATAAACAATGACACAGGAAAAAAAACAGTAATAATAGTCAGTATTATAGTGGTTATTCTTTTAATTGACAAAACAAGGTCAACACTCACATTGTCTCCTGCATTGGTGTTGTGTGAGAGATTGGTCCATTATCCATTCCATCATCAGTCTGTGTCTAGTCCGAAGTCATCAACAAAAGGGTCAATCAGACAAGGGATATGGCACTCACCCAGTGTCTGTTTCATCATAGACATAGTCCATGGTGTTACAGTCTGGGTCATCCACCTCGTCATCCTCGTCATGTGCACATACACGACCACAAAGCTGTTGTTGCTGTGCCACAAGCCCTTCCAGCCTTGCCCTTTTAGTGGAGGGACATTGAACGGCAGGAGTAAGTACAGGTCCTTTGTTTTTGTCTACTTCAGCAAACGTTCCTCCTCGTATTTTGGATTCACTGTCACAGTGTCCAGGTGGAAGTTCCTGTGCACAAAGGTTTGCTGGTGAGGCTGCACACATTGGTGGCCACTGCATCACTAGCCCCATGGTGGTCCTTGAGGAGGTATCCTTTCTTGTATGCATCTGTTATCATATTTGGGTTGCCTAGAAAATTCAACCTCAGAGGCCCTCTGGATTGTTACAGCCATAGTGAGGGCTTGGAGTTCTAAAAAGTCTTCTCACTGCAAGTGCAAGACCCTGAAATTTTTGCTTGCAGAACGGATGATATCGTTTCGTTTCGTTTTCGTTTCGTTTTTGAAGGCTCCAACATGCTTGCATGTGTCGGCCTTGGTCACCTAATGGCGGCTGTCCATGCTGCTCGATCTTTGGCAGCCTCCCTGTTCAGTCCCTTAACCCTTAAGTCACACTTAATGACCTCGTCCCATGTCTTTCTCGGTCTACCCCTCCCAACCCCTCCCGTAATATTAACACCTCTCACCCTCTGTACCCAATTATCATCCCCCATCCTCTCCACATGTCCAAACCACCTCAGCCTACCACTCCTCATCACAACACCAATACACTCCAGTCCCATCCTACCTCTCAACTCCTCCATTGTAAACCCAGCCCCCCCAGGCCTTGCACATAGGGATGCACTGCACATCCACTTAATCATTGTCATTTCTGTATGTTTAAACCTGTGAATATCCTCTTCCTTTACTGCCCAGGTCTCACTACCAAACAGCATCACACTCCTAACACATGCTGCATACAAAGACCCCTTAGCACGTAAGGAGTGTCTTCTCAATGTCAGGAGAGGCAACAGCTCCCTGAACTTCTTCCAACCACTTCTTGCCCTAACAACCGAGCTAACTCCAGCCCCACCTCCGGCACATAACATGTCTCCCAAATAACGAAACTCCTCCACACACTGAAGAGACTCACCTGCAACTTCAACCCTCTCACGCCTAACAATCTCCACATGCTCTCCACGACCCGCCACACACATGAAATCAGCATCATCTCGCAGTCTACCTCTAATACCACTACATCTCTTGTGCACCCATTTATAACAAACACTACACAAGATGGAATTACTTCCCACACCCTTGTGGCAAACTGCACATGGCCACTCTCCCTCTCCTTTGATTGTACCACCACCAACCCTAGATATCATCACTTTTGTTTTACCTGCATTTACCCTTAAGCCCTTGTACCCCATACCATCTCTCCATTTCTTAAATCTTTCCTCCGCCTCCTTTTCATTCTCTGCAATCAACACCAAATCATCAGCATACAACATTTCCCATGGGAGTCCATCTCTGAAGTCATGTGAGAGGGCTTCAAGCACCATGATAAACAACAAGGGACTCAAAACTGACCCCTGATGCACACCAACATTCATGGAAAACTCATCACTCAAAGCTCCATTCACTCTTACCTGGGTGTGAGCACCCATGTACATGGTCATAACCACCCTAACCAGCCACTCTTCCAACCCTAGCTTTCTCATTGCCCACTTCACCACATCTCTAGGGACTCTGTCAAAGGCCTTTTCCAAATCAACAAAAACAAAATACAATTCCCTTTTCTTTCCAATATATTTTTCCTGAAGCTATCGAACAGTGAATATGGCATCAGTGGTCCCCCTGCCTGGCATAACCCAAACTGCATCTCATCGATATTCACTCTGTCTCTAATCATACCTTCTAGAACTCTCTCCATTACTTTCATTATCTGATCTAAGAGCTTTATACGTCTGTAATTTCCCCTTTCCAGGGCATCACCCTTTCCTTTGTACACATTTACAATTACACTCTTCAGCCAATAATCTGGGACAACACACTCATATATAATCATATTTATCAGGTCAGTGACTGACCTCACCCCAGTATCTCCTGAGGCCATCAACATTTCGGCAGTCAACCCAGACACACCTGCCGCCTTCCCCACCTGCATCCTGCCTATTGCCTGACTCACAGTAGCAGCGTCAATCAAAGGCCAAGGGCCAAACACTGGATCAGCTGGCTCCAAACCTTCTCTATCCCAGTCAAACTCCTCATTCAACAACTGGCTATAATGCTCTCTCCATGCATCTTTAATATCCTCACTGTTCACCACTACCCTTCCATCATCATTCTTCACACACTGCTCACGTACAATGTCCTGATTATCCCTCTTCACCTGAGTTGCCACCCTAAAAATCATATTTTTCCTTTCTCCATGACTTAGATTATCAAGTAAAAGTCTCTGTGAATTTGAGGCAGTCATATACATTTCTCAGTTATCGCAAACGACCTATCACACAGTGTTTAAGAGTAACTAGAAACAAAAAAATGAACTCAGCGAAGTCAAAGCACGCGCACACCGGCCATGCCCCAGGCACTTGGTAACCAAACCCTGCACATGTTTCACCCAAGTGCGTATCAGTGTGTGAGTAACATACTCTTCCAATATTTTTTCCAAATGCAGGTTGAGCACGCTTTGGTCGAAAATGGTGTTTATTTTCATAGTTTTCCAACCTTGCTGTCAACAGTGTTTCATAACATCCATCACCTCCACATGAAAGCACAGTAATCCCTCATTTATCTGGACATGATAGAGCCAAAACCATGTCCGGGTAGTGGCAACATCCGGTTAATGAACACTATTCCCCTACCATACTCAAACCCTACCTATACCTAATCTCCAGCCTATACCTAAATTACTTGCACAGTACCTCTGCTTAATTTGGCAGTTTTTCCAGTAATTCAGGCATATTTAGACATCAAAACACACATAGGAATAACCAAAGTTATGGAAAACACCAAGAAAACCATGCAGAAAAAACACTGAAAACCAAAAAACACCCTCCCTATACACTACTGTATATACAGTACCCCGCCTGATTTTGGCGCTGTTTGCTGGTCAGTCAGGCATATTTAGACATTAAAACACACGTAGAAATAGCCAGAGTAATCCTAAACACCAAGAACACCATGACAAAAAAAATGAAAAACAAAAAATGCCCTACCTAAACACTACTGTATGTACAGTACCCCTCATTTTGGCAGTGTTTTCCGGTCATTCTGCCATATTTTGACATCAAAACATACATAGTATTATCCAAATAATTTTCAACACCAAGAAAACTATAAGAAAAAAAAAACACTGAAAACCAAAAAACACCCTACCTATACACTACTGTATATACAATACCCTTCCAAATTTTGGCACTGTTCTTAGGTCATTCTGCCATATTTACACATCAAAACACACTTAGTAATATCCATATTTATGCCAAACATCAAGAAAATGCATACACAACATAATCCACAAAAAACCTGAAGACGGTTTGAAAATCAGTTATCTGTGATGAGTAATTGCTCCCTGGGTTAAAAAAAAAAAAAATCCACGGCCAAATATCTATCTATCTATAGCCTGAGGCCCTAATCCTGCAAAGGGTGGCCACAGACAAAACACCTCCAAGTCGCTCTGTCACCCACCATTTGCCTACCCTCCCCCCAGCTCACTCCCCCCTCCCTCATATACCTCTTAACTCCATCCCTCCACCTCATCCCCATCCTTCCCCTCCCCCTCCCTCCCTCCACCCCACCTGCATACACCCTCTTAGTCAGTCTTTCATTCTCCATTCTATTCACATGTCCAAACCACCTCAGTGTGTTTCTCCTAATCTCAACCACATCCACCCCACAATGTTCCTTCACTTCTTCAATCGTCAGCCTGTTCCTCCATGTCACTCCACATGCTCCTCTCAAGTAACCTATTTCCACTGCTCTCACTCTTGACTTGTTTCCCTCTAGCAAGGTCCATGCCTCGCTTCCATACGTCAGGGTAAGGATCACGATACTATCGTGCAGTTACTTCTTGACTTTCATATGCCACCAGCAGTTGGTTTTATTGGTATAAATGTATACCATCATCTACGCTGGTATTTATACTGTAAGATAAGGTAATAAAAACACATAAAACTGACAAGTAAAAGCACAAAAATTCAGCAAGAATAAAGTGTTCAGGAGCAAAACTTACCTTCATATAACTTCCCACCACCCTAGTGCAAAGTTTTGCCTGCACCTTCCAAGAGGGGGGTGTGAGCAGGGAGCAAGGCAGTGAAATGGCGGGGGACAGGGCGACATGGAGGCGATTTATTTGCTGGCCACACCTTATAAGATTGAGGGATCTGGCAATAGATAGATAGACCTTCCAAGAGTTAAGCATATGTCTAGATGCAGAATTTCATCAGCTTTGTTGAGGATTTCATGGAATTTCAGTGCAACCAGTAGTAGTCAAATAAACTGCAAAACATTAAAAACTCACAAGTCAGTGTTATGACCACAGAGAAAGGTAGGGACTAAGGGAGTGAGGGGGGAGCCGGGAGGGTATGGAGGAGGAACAGGAGGGGGGATGAATCGAGGATGTGTGCAGGATTCTCCACCTTCTGTCATGAGGCGTACGGGCGCTTTTACCATACATTTACTTGTTGTTGCAGTCTGTTAGACGCCGAGTGGCCATGCGGAAACACAGCTCATTGTGACCAGGCGACTTTGAACTTTTGGTAGAGAGGCGGACAGTTGCTGTCACCGAACATGTACTCGTGGCTTGTGGTCTATGTTTGATGGTGGTGGCAGTTGGAAAGACTTAGCCTGGTGGCCATGCAACTATGGACATTCAGTGGGGATGCGTATGGACATTTTGACATCACTTGCTGGCTACATTCGAATTACTTGGGTGCTGGAAGTTTGTTGGGAGTGATCGGATGAGTGCACGACTTTGACCATTCAGTACAAGGGCAGATGGATATTTTAGCTCTGGTTGTGGGTTATGGACTACCTCCTGCTCATGGCTCAAGCCCAGCGGCCACGATACCGAATGTTTGAACATGTTGGCTGGCTGGCCGAAGTTCTCAGAGACTTGTACATCTGGATAATGGCAAGTAAATTTGGATAATGGTTTAACGGAGCCCAGGTCCAGCGTCCAGATAAATAACACGTGTGGATACTGCAGTCGAGATAAATGAGGTGCTACCGTACATTCTTTGAGGGACTGTGGGATGGCATTATCTTGATTTTTAGGGGGATGGCGCTTGTGTATCATACTCCACACAGAACCTTATTTGTCCTTTTTGGATAGCTTTGCCTTGTATAATACAGTACCCATAAATATTTAGGGATTTTTTTGTTTTTTTAACCTCCCCTTTGTTTTTATTTTTTATTATTGGTTCAAATGAAACATTTTCATGTTTCAATTGTTTTAATGATCATTTTATTGAAAATGCCTTATCTTGCCATTTTCTACCCCCTCCCTTGTATCCACGGCGAAAAATGTTATTTTTGACAAAAACACCGATTTAAAAATTAATCGAAACAAATGAGAATCACTAAAAAAAGAAAAAAAGAAAAAAGCCATGGCAAAACAGGGCCTGTATTTATCATTAGCTGGGAACATTCACAAGGGGCCTGTTGGACATTGGCAGTACTGATAGATGATACAAGTCACCACTTGAAAGCCCGGGCGAATTCAAAACAACACAGAATCACCAAAGTGACGTCCCGCGGTTTGATCCATTGCGCCCGACCGTCAGGAGAGTGACAACCCACGGTTAAGGGGTTAAGCACTATATCACAAATCAATAGTTTGTGCTGCTGCACATGCTCCTCGCTTCCTATAACTTTAACATCCCCCACTAACCCGCTATCAACCCTCCTGACCAAAAAATAATCTATCTGACTGCTATTTCCCCCAGACTCATACATAATCAAACGACTCATTCTTTTTCTAAAATGTGTGTTGCACACAATCATGTCCATAGCCTCCCCAGACTCGAGTGTTCTTTCCCCTTCTGCATTCCTCACACCATATGCACATCCCCCATGGACTCCTTCGTAACCTTGAGCTGCTTCATCCACATGGCCATTTAAATCCCCTCCCAGAACCACTACCTCATCATCGCCCATACCACCTACTACTACTACTACTATTAAATCATCCCAAAATCTATCCTTCTCTGCGTTATCCAGTCCTGCCTGTGGAGCATATCCTGATATAACTGCAATCATTTTCCCATCTATCATAATTTTCACTACTTTTATCCAATCACTTACTCTCGTAACATTCATAACATATTCCACCCATTTCTCTGCAACCAGCACACCCCCGCCCCCATATCTGTCAGTTCCCCCCTGCCAAAACAAATTATAGTAGCAATCCTTCCCAGCAATCTTTCTGGCTGATCCACCCGTGTACCGGACTTCCTGCAAACATGCCACATCCACCCACCTCCTACTGAATGCCTCAACAACTTCCCCAGCTCTTCCCCTCAAACTTCCCACATTCCACAGACCCACTCTAAACACCCTGGGTGATTTACTGTCCTCAGGCTTGCTTTGATTCTTATATTTGTAAGTCATAGTAGGTAAGATAAAAGAGGGGGTAAACATTCCACAGGCCCCTCTCATTGCACAGTCCTAGGTCCAGGCAATGGATCTGGGACCCCTAGCCCACCAGCTTACCAGTGGCTGTGGTAGTGGCCTCGGGGCACCCTGCCAGGACAGCTGCAGGGACACCCTCCAAGCGTGCCTTGGCACTGCAACTGCCCTGCCATTATACACCCACTGATAGGGCAGCCTCCTGGGGCGCTACTCCCAGGTTCGGGCCCCTCTCTGTTGGGCGGAAGCGGCAGCCTGGGAACCGCAGTACCCTGCACATAGATTGGTTGATAGACAGTTTTTCTTTTTTATTCTTTTCTCTTCCTTCTGCCTATGGGTGACTACACTAAGTGACATGCCAAATGGTTTCCTGTACACCAGGAAACCATTTACTATGCTGGGTGGTAACCACATAACCAAATTATGGCTCCTGGTGGTTTAGTGGGTAATTAAGGCACTCCAATCGGATTGAGCCTAAGCAGGTTTATATCCAAGGGATGGTTGGGGTTTATTACTCACATAATGCCACTTCGGGATGAGTGAGGCTGGTCACTGTCATCTTAAATATCAGGACCAACTTGCCTAGCCCTCGTTTCGTACGCTCCTCATGGGGCGATGTAGGATTGGATGATGGATGGATGAACGGATTATTTTAACAGTTACGCTGTTGGACCTCCAGACTGAGACGTAGTGGCAAATTTGGTTGTGAAGTTGGTAGCCTTGGTAGACAAGCCTTCATACTGACATTGTTTAGAACTAATGTAGTTTTGAATAAATAGTTTCCTTGTAGTACAGTCTGTCCTTATCTAATACGATTAATTGCTTCCACACCCCTATCGTGTTAGAGAAATTTCGTGTTACAGGGACTCTTGAAACCCCCTATTTCCTTCTGCACCCCTGCCCAAAGTCCACTTTTCCCCCCCATGTGGTGCAAAATTTGTTATACCCCCAAATTTTAACCACCTAGAAAGAATTAATATGGTTCAAGAAATTATAAAAGAGTATTATTACAGTTAAAAGCCACATTTTATTTATCTTATGAGAGGATAAGAGGAGACACAGTATGCCAGAGAGGAGGTAGAGGGGAGAACACTGGTTAAAATCCTTCAAAGTCAGTAGCACTTATAACACTTCTCAGCAGGTAGAGTGGGGAGACAGGAGGAACATGGAGTGTCCTGATTGGCTGGGTAGTTCAAAAGCGAGAATACTGAAGCGTGATTGGCTGGGAGGTAGATGATGCCCGTTGGCAAGACAATCCTCCTATGATTCATCTCATCATCGCCCGCCTGGTTCAAAAAACCGTGTTATCTTCATCAGTGGCCATGTTAGAAGTGATATTGCTTCTGGAAAATTGTACCATGTTAGACCATTTTTGTGTTAGGGAAAACCATGTTAGATGAGGATAGGCTGTACCTTTATATTGTTTGTTACAGTAAAACCTCGATATAATGGACTTCAGTAGACCGAAATTCGCTTTTATCAGATTCGAGGAGTTACCGGACTAAATTTCTAAGTTATAGGAAGCGAGGAGTGTGTGCAGCAGCACAAACTATTGATTTTTGACATGGTGCTTAAAGAACGAGTGATGAGAAGGAGGACATATGTACCTAGGAGGAAAATATGGAAGCTGGGAACTTTTTTTTTTTTTTTTTTTATAGGAAAGGAGGAAGGGAGAGGAAGAATAAAGAGGGAGGAAGTGAAGAAGTACAGTCTGAGGTAAAAGCTGGTGGGCAATCCACCTTGCTTAGTCAAACTATATATTTTGTTTTAACTGTTTATTCCGGGTCAGTTTATGAGTGTCGTGGTGCGTTCGTAAATCGAATAGTGTTTTCAACTTATTTATTTCAGTAATTTATTTCTAACTAACTAGTTGTGTGTGTGTGAGTAATTTGAGTCTTGTCAGATCTAGCTAGCTAGTTGTATATGGGTAAGGGGGGTATCTGAATTTTTTCCAAGCTACTGGGAAAGAGTTTATTGTATCTGTTGATGTTTTCAGAGTTGTGTAACAGATTCTGGTAAGTTTCATTGTCTTGTATGTGAAGAGTTTCCCAAATTTTTTGTGCCTGTTTGTGTAATCGTATGTTAAGGGGGTCAGTGCCTGTGGATTCGTGTATCTGTCTTGTAGAAAGTCTGTAGGGATACCTTTGTTCAGTTGCCCATCTTAGAGCTTTATTTTGTGTTCTTTTGAGCTTTCTTAATTGCGTATTGCTAAGTGTGTGTAGTGGGATTGGTGGGTAATCTAAAGTTGGAATGACAATGGCCTTAACAAGGTGAATTTTTATTCTGATAGGGAGATGTCTGAATCTGAATAGCTTTTTCAAGGCTTGTTCTCCTTGGTTTTTCCTATCCAGTACGTGTTTGCAATATCCATGTCTTGAAATTTTTAGTCCTAATGATTTACCCTGTCCTTGGTACTGTATGTTATTACCATTCAGTGATAACGGAGGGTTATGCCTGGTTCCAAGTGCGATTGGAGTAAATTTATTTATATTTGTTTTTATTCTCCATTTTTCTTATAATCATTAATTTGTTTAATTTCACGTTCTGCCCGAATTTTAATCATATTCTTTGATTTGCCCGGGTAGCCTATAATTTGAGTAACATCATCTGCATAAATTATGTTGAGTCCATGAATGGAAGAGGGGAGATCTTTAGTGTACAGAATAAACAAAGTTGTTGACAGTACACTTCCTTGGGTAACCCCACAACCGAGAGGGAAGGGAGTACCCAGGTACTGGTCTACAGCTACTCTGGCCTCTCTGTCGTCAAGGAAGTCACAGAGGAACTTTTCTAGGATGGTTGGGAGCTCCAGGTGAAGTATTTTGAATTTCAATCCCAGGTGCCACACTTTATCAAAAACCTTGGTGATATCCCTATGAATTAATTGACATTGTCCCCCATCTGCTTTATTTTGAGCAATTTGTTCTGTTATTAGTGCGAGAGCTTGTGTGGTTCCAAGGCCGCGACGAAAGCCGTATTGGTGTTTGTTATAGGAGTTCGAATCTTCCAGATGGATTCTTAATCTGCGATTGATAATTCTTTCGAGAATTTTACCCTGGACCTCAAGAAGTGAGATGGGTCTATAATTTTCGGGTAATCCGGGAGATTTATTTGCTTTGGGGATCAGTTTGATGGTAGCTCTTTTCCACATATCGGGAAAATAACCTGCTGAAAGAGCAGCATTAAATATGTTTGTGAGGTTACTGATGGAGATGTCTGTCAGCTGTCTGAGAATAGTTTTATTAATTCCGCCACTTCCAGGGCAGGTTTTCTTAATTTTGTTAATTGTAGGATAGGGGTAGTGAGAAATGAGTTTTCTGGACTCAGCCTTGCAGGATCAGCACAGTTGTAAGGAGTAATACGGTGTAGGTTGATGGTGAGAAAGTCTGAGACAGTCTGAGTTGTGTTGTCGTCTCTTTCTTCATCTTCTTTGTATACTCTGCTCCAAATGGCTCTGTGTTGTCTTTCTTGTGCTGCAGGTGTGTAGTGCTGAGTGTTGTTTTCATCCAAAAGATAGTGGGTGTTTGGTGTGTTATTACCTGAGAGATGGTTGATTTTTTTCCAGAATTCGGGTGGATATTTGTAAAGTGTTGATAGGGGTGGAGTATTGTGTTGTGCCAGTGATAATTGGCCTCGTCAAGGAGAGTCTCATGTAATATGTCCCGGAGTTCTCTGTATCTGTGGTAATGTGGAAGGGTCCAACCGAACCTGGAGGCATGATTTCTGAGATTGTTGAAGTGGGCTATAAGACTTTGTGTGTTTTGACTGTGTGGAGTGTGTGGGAGTGTTATGTGGTGCGTGGTGGGGATGTTTCTTGTTATTGCTCTGTTAATTGTGGCGTACCATTGGTCAATTCCTGTGTCAGTTTCTTCCAATGAGGCATATGCTATTCCCTCATTATCTTGCATATTTTGAGTAATATCCTCTTTAAATTGTTCCCAATGTGCTCTTGAAAACCATGGTCTAGGAGGGATAGGCATTAAAATAGGGGCAGATGAAATGGTGAAAATGATAGGAATGTGATCACTGGTAGTGAGAGGGCCTTGTTCTATACGTGTGTTATGGTATGTTCTAGTATTGGTTAGAATAATATCGGGTGTAGTGGCTGAGTTGTGTGAAAAATATGTAGGGAAATGAGGTCCTATGTGATTTACTATTCTGTTCCTGATCATATGGTTGATTTGTTTACCTTTGTTGTTGGTTGTTCTGTATCCTAGAGTGGGGTGGTTTGCGTTTAGATCTGCGATTAAATACACTGGAATATTTCTCCTGAAGAGTTGATAGAGGTCTGGTGTTGGTAGATAAGGTCTAGCAGGAGGTTGGTAGAGGGTGGAAATGATGATGGGACCTGTTATAGTATCTACTTCAATTGCAAGGAGGTCTGAGATGAAAGTATCATATATTTTGTGAGGAATTGAGTTTCTGATGGCAATGGCTGTACCGTCATGTATGTTTCTTGAAAAGTTTGAGGTGTGTGTCTTGTAGCCAGGAATTTTAGGTGGGTCTTCCTCTGTTATAGGAATTTCTAAGTTATAGGAAGCGAGGAGTGTGTGCAGCAGCACAAACTATTGATTTTTGACATGATGCTTAAAGAACGAGTGATGAGAAGGAGGACATATGTACCTAGGAGGAAAATATGGAAGCTGGGAACCAATCAGTAAGGGATGCCTTTTATAGTAAGATGAGGAGAGTGGTGGCTGAACAGGAAGCCATTGTTAGAGGCGTTAATGAACAGTATTGAGCCCGTAAGAACAACCTCTTGAGAGTTACCGATGCAACATGCAGTTGGACAAGAGGCCCACCAAGACATAAAGTAACTTGGTGGTGGGATGAGGGTGTAGAAGCCACAGTTAAGGAGAAAAAAAAGGCTTTTCCAGGAATGGAAGGAGGGTGGTAACAGGGAGGAGTACTTGGCTGCCAAGCGTAAGGCTAGAAGAGAGGTATACAGGGCGAAGTCTGAGTCACAGAGACTTTTACTTGATGATCTAAGTCATGGGGAAAGGAAAAATGCAATTTTTAGGATGGCAAATCAGGTGAAGAGGGATAATCGGGACATTGTAGGTGAGCAGTGTGTGAAGAATGATGAAGGAAGGGTCAGGCCTGAAAGTCTACAATTTATCTTACCAGTCACTGGTGAGTACTTGAAATTTTTACCAGCCAAGAATAATTTTTACTAGCCAGAGGAAAATTAACAAATAATTTGTCAGCTTGCAAGGTATTTATTGTAGCCCAGGATGGAAATAAATAATAGATATGCTTGTATAATTTGTATACCGTATACAAATTCCATATTTACTTGTTGCTTAAAATATTGAGCCTCAACTTTCATTGTCTGTGCAATCGTGTGCACCAGTTCCGCAGCTTTCATGTGGTTGGCATAAGTGGTTGTGATGGGCACACCATTATTTTTTTTTCTTAGTACACTAATGGGTAAAAATATAGTGAATGGAAGTTTTTCCTTTGCCAGCATGTATGCAATGGTAATTTTCATCTTCAAATCTTCAGAATCCTTATCTTCTTCCTTCTTTTGCTGACATTGGGATGTCTTGTCTATGTTTCCTTGACCTTGACGATTTAATTCAGCATCACGCAGTTCAACATGCTTCCTGCTCTTGCCGTGGTAAACTATGTTTTGTTTTTTAAAATTCTGAGATCCAGTTACGAAATCCATTTTGCCGGCTGCAGTTGGATTTTTCATGCCAATGGAACATTTAATTTTGTTTTCGTTTTCATCATGCATATGCCACGTAAGTTCTTTCTTCCATTTTGGAAGAAATGTTCTCTGTGATGCTTTTCTTGGGAAGGCGACGAGATTGACGTTGACGGCGAGGGTTTCATATGGTTCATGTTGGAAGCAAACGACGCTACTCCTTCTCGTCAGCTGACTACGGCAACATTGATCGTGTCATCAGCGAATGAGAAACAGCGTCTAGCAACTGTTATGAATAATACCAAGCTGTTTTTAATACAGTTGTCAAATTATTAATAATTTTTTTAATATACAGCAATCTTCCCACTATCCGACGTAATATAGTCAAAGGCATGACCAGAAAGTGGTCTTGTCCGGATAGTGGCCCTGAAGCTCCAGCACTGGTCATTCATGGCCCTAACTTAACCTAACCTAAATCAGAAAACCACCTACCTACCTCCCTACCAGACATGCATAGCACTTATTTAAGTCCCCTTTCACATAAACAATGCACACAAAGCATGAATTAATTTAATTTTAACCAAAAAATGATGATTTAGAGGTGAGTAAGGCATAGGTGCTCACAACTTGCCAGCAAGTGTAAGTATTGGACATGGAAATCACTATGAAAATCACCCGTTCTCACATCTTATGCATTCAGTAATGAACACAAAGCATGAAATCATTGAATTTTAACCCAAAAATGATGAATTTGAGGTAAGTAAGGCATAGGTGTTCACGAGTTGGCAGCTTAGTGTAAGTAAGTATCGGACATGGTAATCACTATGAAAATCATCATTTCTCACATCTTATGCACTGAAATATGGGTTACAAAGCATCAAATAAATAAATTGTTACCAGAAAAATGGTGTGGTTAAGAGTTTGGTATGGTAAAGGTGTTCACTGTTCACCAGTAGCACCGGTCATTCTTTGATCCTAACCTAACCTAACCTAAATCAGAAAACCACCTACCTACCTCCCTACCGGACATGCATATCACTTATTTAAGACCCCATTCACATAAATAATGGACACAAAGCATAAATTAATCAAATTTTGACCAAAAAAATGATGATTTTGAGGTAAGTAAGGCATAGGTGTTCACGAGTTGGCAGTAAGTATCAGACCTGGCAGTCACTATGATAATCATCATTTCTCACATCTTATGCACTAAAATATGGGATACAAAGCATCAAAGAAATAAATTGTTACCAGAAAATTATGATTTAGAGGTGAGTAAAAATGTTCACAAGTTGACTAGATAGTGAATGTATGTAAGAGACATAGTAATCACTGAGAAAATCACCTCTTTCACAGCTTGTGCACTCAAATATGGGACACAAAGCATGAAGTTAATAAAATATAACTAGAGAATGAGGATTTAGAAGTAATTATGGAAAAATATTTGGCAGTTGACAGTGTACTTACATGTCCATGATGGTTGTTAACGAATATTACCCCCACCTCTAAGGTTTTTACAGTGGTCATAATTGCTCTTGAAGCATGTCCAGTAATCCAGTGTTTAACTACACTTAATCCTTAGCACTGTGAATTATGATTGTTTAAACAAGAACGAAAATACCGCAAACGATCCGACAACCGTCCATTCTTCACGGGAGTTGAGAGAAAACTAAAGGAGGGGGGGGAAAGCGGGAAGGGAGCTGATCGGCGCGCACAGGAAATTCATACTGACGTGGTCACAGATAATAGGATTTTTTTTTTTTTCCAATTTTTGCGCATTTTGGGGTTTCGACCATCAGCCTACGATGTCTGAACAGTGAGGTAACCGGATAGTGGTCGTCCGGAAAGTAGAGAGATTACTATATTTTTATCGTGATGTTTCTTAATATGAAGTAGTGGTTAAAAAAACAAATTTTGTTAAAATTTTATATATAAAACTTCAGCTCGCCACTGGCAAGTGAGAAATAATTTTCACCATGTAATTTATTTACTCGCCATGGCGAGTAAAATATTCGCCACTTTCAGGCCTGAGGGTAGTGGTGAACAGTGGAGATATTAAAGATGCATGGAGAGAGCATTATAGCCGGTTGTTGAATGAGGAGTTTGACTGGGATAGGGAAGGTTTGGAGCCAGCAGTTCCAGTGTTTGGCCCTTGGCCTTTGATTGGCACTGCTACTGTGAGTGAGGCAATAGGCAGGATGTGGGTGAGGAAGGCGGCAGGTGTGTCTGAGTTGACTGCTGAAATGTTGAAGGCCTCAGAAGATATTGGGGTGAGGTTAGTCACTGACCTGATAAATATGATTATGTATGAGTGTGTTGTCCCAGACGACTGGCTGAAGAGTGTAACTGTAAATGTGTACAAAGGGAAGGGTGATGCCCTGGAAAGGGGAAATTTACAGAGGTATAAAGCTCTTAGATCAGACAGTGAAAGTAATGGAAAGGGTTCTAGAAGGTATGATTAGAGAAAGAGTTAATATTGATGAGATGCAGTTTGGGTTTATGCCAGGCAGGGGGACCACTGGTGCCATATTCATCGTTCGACAGCTTCAGGAAAAATATATTGGAAAGAAAAGGGAATTGTATTTTGTTTCTGTTGACTTGGAAAAGGCCTTTGACAGAGTCCCTAGAGAGGTAGTGAAGTGGGCAATGAGAAAGCTAGGGTTGGAAGAGTGGCTGGTTAGGGTGGTTATGGCCATGTACTTGGGTGCTCGCACCCAGGTAAGAGTGAATAGAGTTTTGAGTGATGAGTTTTCTGTGAATGTTGGTGTGCATCTGGGGTCAGTTTTGAGTCCCATGTTGTTTACCATGGTACTTGAAGCCCTCTTACGTGATTTCAGAGATGGACTCACGTGGAAGATGTTGTATGCTGATGATTTGGTGTCAATTGCAGAGAATGAAAAGGAGGCAGAGGAAAGGTTTAAGAAATGGAGAGATGGTATGGGGCACAAGGGCTTAAGGGTAAATGCAGATAAAACAAAAGTGATGATATCTAGGGTTGGTGGCGGTACAATCAGAGGAGAGGGAGAGTGGCCATGTGCAGTTTGCCACAAAGGTGTGGGAAGTAATTCCATCTTGTGCAGTGTTTGTGGTAAATGGGTGCACAAGAGATGTAGTGGTATTAGAGGTAGACTGCTAGATAATGCTGATTTTATGTGTGCAGCGTGTCGGGGAGAGCATGTGGAGATTGTTAGGCGTGAAAGGATTGAACTTGCTGGTGAGTCTCTTGAGTGTGTGGAAGAGTTTTGTTATTTGGGAGACATGTTATGTGCCGGAGGTGGGGCTGGAGCTAGCTCGGTTGCTAGGGTGAGAAGTGGTTGGAAGAAGTTCAGGGAGCTGTTGCCTCTCCTGACATTGAGAGGACTCTCCTTACATGCTAAGGGGTCTTTGTATGCAGCATGTGTTAGGAGTGTGATGCTGTATGGTAGTGAGACCTGGGCAGTAGAGGATATTTACAGGCTCAAACGTACAGAAATAACATTGATTATGTGGATGTGCAGTGCGTTCCTGCGTGCAAGGCCTGGGGGGGCTAGGTTCACAATGGAAGAATTGAGAGGTAGGATGTGACTGGAGTGTATTGGTATTGTGATGAGGAGTGGTAGGCTGAGGTGGTTTGGACATGGGGAAAGGATGGGGGACGATAATTGCGTGCAGAGGGTGAGAAGTGTTAATATTGGGGGAGGGGTAGACCGAGAAAGACATGGGACGAGGTCATTAAGTGTGACCTCTGGGTTAAGGGATTGATCAGGGAGGCTGCCAAAGATCGAGCAGCATGGAGAGCCACCATCGGGTGACCGAGGCTGATGCATGCAAGCATGTTGAAGCCTTCAAAAATGAAACGAAACGATATCGGTAAAATTCCGGTAAAACCAGAAGTAGTCCAGACTGCCTGACCACTTTAGCTATTTTCACCACAATACAGTAAATAAAAGACATGTTTATCAGTTTACAGTACAGTATTATTATACAGTAATCCCTCTATTATCCGGATGTCCACTATCCGGATGCATCACTGTTCGGACATCGTAGGCTGTCCGACCCCCAAAATGCCCAAAAATTCGAAACAATCCGAAAAAAATCCGATTTTTTTGGACCGCGTCAGTTTGAATTTCCCGTGCGCGCCGACCAGCTGTGTTTTCGCGCCTCCCGCCTCTGTCACAGTCTCATTTCCCGCTCCGCTCCTGGCTCGCCAACACGCTCTCAAAATGGCTGCTGAAGTGCTTGGTTTTGTGGTGATACCCTACCTCCTGCAGGACTTGATGCTGCTTTTCACCTTCTTCATCATGTGTGTGATGATGGCCCCGCAACCTGAGAAGAGGAAGAAAGTGGTTTTGACTCTGGAGAAGAAGAGGGAGGTATTGGAGAAGGTGGACGCCGGGTAGCCGACATCATGGATTCTACGTGAGTTCAGCCTCCCTCGCTCCACTTTGTTTGATATCAAGAAGTCCCGAGACAAACTACAGCAGTACACGGCTGATTTCGCTTCGAAGGCCAGACGAAACGTGGAGAGGAAGGTGATGTTTACTCCTAAGTATGCAGACATCGACCGTTCCACGTTGATTTGGTATCGACAACAAGGTGCTGCTGGTGTGTTGGTATGTGGAACGGAGCTGAAAGCTGCTGCTGAGAAGTTCGCAAGGCTACACGACACCCCAGACTTCAAGGCATCTGAAGGTTGGCTCTTCGCGTTCAAGTTACGACACGGACTTACCAACCGTAAGACCCATGGCAAAGCTCTGGACATTAACGACGAAGGAATAGAACAGTTTCGGCAGAAGGTGAAAGGCTTGATTGACAGGGAGGGCCTCACTCTCGGTCAAGTCTACAACGCTGATGAAACTGGCCTATTTTATCATCAATACCCACGAACACTCTCGCTGAGGAGGCGGAGAAGCGTGTGCCTGGTCCAAAGCTCTCCAAGCAACGGGTGTCTGCTTTGTGCTGTGCAAATGCTAATGGCATACACCGGCTCAAGCCCGTTATTGTAGGCCATGCAAAGCAGCCTCGGTGCCTTCGTGGGTTAATGGATGTCCTTCCTGTCATGTGGTATCATTCTCTGAAGGCTTGGTTCACAACTAAGATCTTCAGAAATTGGTTCCACCAACACTTTGTAAAGGAGGTCATTCGTTATCAGACGGAGACACTGAAAATCCCACGAGACCAGGTAAAGGCCCTCCTGATTCTAGACTGCACCTGCGCATCCGTCTGAGAAGGAATTGGTGGCTGAAAATGGCCGCATTAGGTGTCTGTTTTTGCCACCTAATACGACTGCTCTCATCCAACCAGTGGACCAGGGAGTGATTGTGGCAATGAAGAGGCTCTACCGACGGAGGTTTTTGGACGAGGTGATGGTTGTCTACGAGGACGAGACATGCAAGGACAAAAAACTGTCAAAAACCTTCGCCGATACAACCTCAAGTCTGCCAACTACAACTGGGCCAGTGCATGGAAGGAAGTCTCTGTCAAGACTTTAGAAAATGGTTGGTCTCAGCTGCTTCATGGAAGTGACGTAGTTCTCGATTTTGTAGGTTTTGACGTGGATGACTTCCATGCAAGGCTTCATGCGGGTGGAGACACTGCGGATATTGACAAAGTGCGTGAGTGGTTGGATGACGACGAGGGCGATCCTGGGTATCAGATCATGTCTGATGTCGAGATCGCATCTACTGTTGCTGGTCTGAGTACCCAGCAGGAAGTTTCCGACGAGGACAGCGACGATGATGCGGACTCCTCACGGTTTGCCACTTCTCCAACCATCCCCAAGCTGAGCGCACTCCGGGAATATGTGGAGTTCATTCTCGACTACCTAGAACACCTGGACTGCGACAGGGAGATGGGGCCCTTGGGACTTGTGGGTGAAGTGTGAGCTTTCAGGCAGCGCATTATTAATCGTCAGAATCGTCGTTGCTTGTGTCAATCAACCATTGACAGTTTTTTCAGGCCAGTCAACCCTGCCATCATCAACCCTCGCTCCACACCATCATCTCGCCAAGACAGGCCTTCTAGCTTCGAGCCACAGCCCAGCACATCAGGCACGGCAGAGTCACCACTGGATGTTAGTTTGCGTCTATCTTCTGAGTCCTCTGCAGTGGATAGTGTATCACCATGTCCCACCAAGGAGCCCCTACGCCGCCTCCGTCAGCTCACCTCGGACTCTGACAGCGACTAAATTCTCCAGGACTCGTCACTAGACCACACGAGAATTTACTGTTATGTACAGTGCAGTGAAGTGATGTGATGCAAGTTATGTGAAAGAAAACATTGTGGAAAGTGCTGGTAAGAAGTGCTAGTGATTGTAAAGTGCAGCGGAAGTGCTAAGGTATGTCAGGTGCAAGGTCTTACTGTCAGAGGCTGAGATGACCGAGCGGGTTGTACATCAGGACGGTGGCATCATTCTCGTAAGTACTCTAACTTCATCAAAATTCCTTGTTTTGTTCTTTCCATATCATTAATCTCATGCATAAACTGTGTGAGAGATGATTTCCATAATGATTTTCATGTCTAACCTATTTTCAGCATGCTGTAAATAGGTTAAAAAATTACCATAAATGTTAATCATAATTTCCTGCTTTCAATTTAATTTTTTCATGCATGGTTTTGAAGTGCACCAGCTATGAAAAAGGTGAATGCCATTGATTTGTGTGAAAGATGATTACCATAAAGATTTTCATGTCTAACCTCTTTTCAGCATGCTGTAAATGGGTTAAAAAATTACCATAAATGTTAATCATAATTTCCTGCTTTCAATTTAATTTTTTCATGCATGGTTTTGAAGTGCACCAGCGATGAAAAAGGTGAATTTTTTTTTTTTTTTTTTTTATGCATGGAAGAAGGAACCAAAGGCCACGGGCCTGCATACTGTTCCTTCCAAGAAAAAGCAAAAACAGTACAAAAGAGAGCCAAATTCAAGATCCGTTCAATTCGAGATGCCTGGACACACTGCGTTTGAAAGACTGGAGATCATAGGAAGTAGGAAATAGAGACAGAGGAAGACAGTTCCAGAGTTGACCAGTTGCATAAATAAAATAGACTGGGAGTAACGGTTAACTCTTGCATTAAAGAGTTGGACAGAAAAGGGATGAGAGTTTGTTGCTAGACGGGTACTACGTGCCCGTTGTAGAGGTGGAGGGATGCAAGCAGACAGTTCAGAGGAACAGTGACCATTGAAGTAGCGATAGAAGAGAGATAAAGATGCAACAGTGCGGCGAAGAGACAATGGTTGAAGGGAATCAGTAAGAGGAGGAGAGTTAATGAGACGAAAAGCCTTTGACTCCACCCTATTGAGAAGAGCTGCATGTGGGGAGCCTCCCCACACATGAGAGTTGTACTCCACACACGGGCGAATAAAACCCGTGTACAAGGTCAACAACTGTGCAGGGGTAAAGAAAGTATGGAATCGGCTTAGCACACCTAATCTCTTGGAAGCAGATTTCACAAGAGATGTAATGCCATTGATTTGTGTGAAAGATGATTACCATAAAGATTTTCATGTCTAACCACTTTTCAGCATGCTGTAAATGGGTTAAAAAATTACCATAAATGTTAATCATAATTTCCTGCTTTCAATTTAATTTTTTCATGCATGGTTTTGAAGTGCACCAGCGATGAAAAAGGTGAATGCCATTGATTTGTGTGAAAGATGATTACTATAAAGATTTTCATGTCTAACCTCTTTTCAGCATGCTGTAAATGGATTAAAAAATTACCATAAATGTTAATCATAATTTCCTGCTTTCAATTTAATTTTTTCATGCATGGTTTTTGAAGTGCACCACCTATGAAAAAGGTGAATGCCATTGATTTGTGTGAAAGATGATTACCATAAAGATTTTCATGTCTAACCTCTTTTCAGCATGCTATAAATGGGTTAAAAAATTACCATAAATGTTAATCATAATTTCCTGCTTTCAATTTAATTTTTTCATGCATGGTTTTGAAGTGCACCAGCTATGAAAAAGGTGAATGCCAGTGAATTTCATGTCCGGTCATAACCTAATCTAACCTAACCTAACCTAACCTAACCATTTTGTTAGTTATAATTTCCTGCTTTTAATTTAATTGGTTCATGCATGGTTACCACTAGTATTGAAGTGCACCAGCTGTGAAAAAGGTGAATGCCATTGATTTTCATGTCCTGTACCTAAACAAAGCTGCCAACTCAGTGAACAGCTGAGCCTAACTTACCTCAAATTCATTCTTTTTTGGTAAAATATAAATGAATTCATGCTTTGTGTTCATTATTTTTGTGCACTAGCTGTGAAAAAGGTGAATGCCAGTGAATTTCATGTCCGGTCATAACCTAACCTAACCTAACCTAATCAAACCATTTTTCTGGTAACAGTTTACATCATTTACTGTATTTGATGCTTTATATCCAATAATTTAGTGCATAAAATGTGAGAAAAGATGATTTCTATGTCCGATACTTACTTATACTATGGTGGCAAGTTCTGATCACCTATGTCCTACTCACCTCTAAAGCATCATTTTTTGGTTAAAATTCAATTAATTCATGCTTTGTGTGCATTATTTATGTGAAAAGGGACCTAAATAAGTGCTATACATGTCCGGTTGGGAGGTAGGAAGGTAGTTTTCTGATTTACGTTAGGTTAGGTTAGGGTCATGAATGACCGGTGCTGGAGCTTCAGGGCCACTAACCGGACAAGACCTCTGTCCGGACATGCTATTGGCTCTATTACGTCGGATAATGGAGGGGTTACTGTATATATATTATACCATTTGATTAATGTAGAGAAGTTATATCACAGTACAGTACCACTTGGTAGTCAAAACAGTTTAAAAACCGTTCATGTGATCCGGACTAATGTCTGATATATCAGAAAGGTCCGGATTAGCAGGGAGAAGTCCGGATGTCGCTTTTATTGGAAATTTGCATTTTTTGGAATGGTTTGGGCCCCAATTAGTCCGTTATAGTGAAGCCTTACTGTATTTATTTGTTAATACAGTAGTCCCTTATTTATCCAGACCCACAGTAGCCAGACATGTTCATTATCCAGATGCTGGACCTTGGCTCTATTAAATTATTATCTGAATTTGCTTGCTATTATCCAGATGCAAAAGTTCCAAGAACTTCGGCTGGCCAGCCGATCTGTTAAAAAACATTCGGTATCATGGCCGCTGGGCTTAAGCCGTGAGTGAGAAGTAGGCCATAACTCACAACCAGAGCTAAAATGTCTGCCCCTGTACTGAATGGTCAAAGCCGCATGCTTGTCTGATCATTCCCAACGAACCTCCAGCACCCAAGTAATACGACTGTAACCTGCAAGTGGTGTCAAAACGTACGTACGCATCCCCACTGAATGTCCAATGT